>WNWK01032415.1:0-10000 GCA_009830355.1 Cherax destructor
CAAAAGAATATGGCGAACAGACACTGGAACCTGACAATGCTCACAGAGAGGGGGAGGGAGCCTCTCCATGAAATACCCATGAGTAAGACAAGTGTGGCCGATGCGAAGACGAGAGAGAGTAATCTCCCAACCTCGACATTGGTGACAAGAAGAAAGCCAGAAACCTATACTCGGTTTAATAGAATAAAGTTTGTTAATTAGCAGGTCAGACCAGCGTTGTTGCCAACGGGTGCGAAGGTGGGTAGAAACTACAGCAAAATAGTCCGTGAATGGAACACCTCTATATGAAACTGGAAGGTCATGTACCGCTGACCGCACAGCAGTGTCTGCCTGTTCATTGCCCTGTACGTCAACATGACCAGGGACCCAACAAAAAACAATAGCTTTGTGTTTGCTAGAGAAACGGCATAACCAAATGTGGATACGAAGAACTAGGGGGTGAGGTGTATCAAATTTTCGGATAGCCTGTAAAGCACTAAGGGAGTCTGAAACGACCACAAATGGTGACACAGGCATAGATGCAATACGGATAAGTGCCTCAAGAATGGCATACAATTCAGCCGTAAATATGCTAGCCGAGGATAATAGATGCCCTCGCACGATGCTGTCCGGAAACACTGCTGCGAATCTGACGCCGTCTGATGACTTAGAACCATCGGTATACACTGTGATGGCATGGGAAAGAGAGCAGAAGTTGTCTAGAAAAAGAGAGCGAGAAGCAGCCGTAGGTAGTTGGGCTTTCGCGCAAGGCAGAGGAAAAGAACAGACACGGACAGCAGGAACTTCCCAAGGGGGTAGGGGAAAGGGAGATGCCACATGAACATAGAAAGGTGGTAGCTGAAGGGAAGACAAGAGCGAATGTAGATGAAGAGAAAAGGGACGAAGTAAACAGGGTCGACGAATAAATAAAGAGCGTTTACTAACATCTGTGACAATCCTATATATGGAAGGATTGCGGAGGTCATGAGAGCGAACATAATAGCGAAGGCAATGTGCATCACGACGATCGGCCAAGGAAAGAATGTTCGCTTCTACATAGAGGCTCTCAACCGGGGAAGAACGAAATGCACCAAGACATAAATGCAATCCCTAGTGATGTATGGGATTAAAGCTGGAAAGAGTAGCAGGGTAGGCCGCCGAGTATATCTGGTCACAATAATCGAGTTTCGATAAAATTAGGGCTGAGTGCAGGCGAAGGAGAGTTCTACGATCAGCCTCCCATGAAAGATGTGCTAGGGTTTTAAGGAGGTTCAGCCGGCTATGACAAGTCGCCTTCAGAGAAGTAATGTGAGGTTTCCAGGACAATCGACGGTCAAACAGGAGGCCGAGAAACCTGACTGTATCACGTTCTGGGATACGTGAGCCGTATAGGTACAATGGATGATCAGAGAACACTGAACGTCTAGTAAACGTAATTTGATGAGTTTTGCCACTAGAAAATTTAAACCCTTGAGTGGTGGCCCAATCGGAAACCCGCTTGATGGCATGCTGGAGGGAAACTGCAATGAGGTGACAGTCAGCACCCACACAAGCTATAGCAAAGTCATCAACATAAAGCGATGACCAAATATTGGATGGGAGAACAGATGCCAAATTATTTATAGCAAGGAGAAAGAGTGTTGTGCTCAGAATACATCCCTGGGGGACACCTTCAGCTTGGATAAACGCCAGGGAAAGTGCATTACTAACCCGGACATGGAAATGTCTTTCAGTTAAGAAGGCCTTAAGGAAAAATAGTAGATTGCCATGGAGGCCTAAGGAGTGGGCCTGGGCCAAGATATTATACCTCCAAGTTGTGTCATAAGCCTTCTGACGGTCAAAAAAGATGACTATAACCGAGTGGTTATTAGCAAAGGCATTACGAATATACATATCCAAGCGCAGTAAGGGGTCAATGGCAGAACGGCCCTTACGAAAGCCATATTGACTAGTGGAGAGACTACTGTGCATCTCTAAGTACCACATCAAACGTCTATTAACTAGACGTTCCATCACCTTGCAAACTGCACTGGTAAGAGCGATGGGACGGTAGTGGAAGGTATCATGTCCCGTAGTACCCGGTTTGCGAAAAGGGAGAACAATAGCAGACTTCCACAGCTGGGGAATAACTCCTTGTGACCATATAAGATTAAAGAGTCGTAAGAGGACAGCAATAGCAGACTGATGTAAATGGTGTAGCATAGGAATATGTATGCCGTCTGGCCCAGCTGCCGATGATCGGCAAGCGGAGAGTGTTGCCTCCAGTTCTTGAAGGGTAAAAGGCACATTATAAGATTCCTCTCTGAGAGAAGAAAAATCTAAGATCTTTAACTTGCTGGCAGACTTAGAAGAAAGGAACGAGGGGCATAGATGGAGCCCCTGAGAAATGCGGACGAGATGATTACCAATTTCAGTGGCAACGGCAAGAGGGTGTGCTATATCGACACCGGCAACCCGAAGAACAGGAGCCGGGTCGGGGGAGAATTTACCACTCAATTTCTGCACTTTCTTCCAGACTGCACTCATCGAGTAAGCCAGCAAGTGCGTTTAGCATTGCGTATGACACAGCGAGCAATTGCTCTCTTCTGCTTAATCCTTTGACTGTCGGAGGCCCCATTCTGAAGCTGTCATTCAATGTCGGAAAATTTTGGAAAAAAAAAAAATTATTTTTTCTTCTGAAATGATAGAGAATCTTTTCCCGATGGTAATGACACCAAAAGTATGAAATTTTATTTAAAACTTACATAATTACGCTCTTGCAAAGTTAGCGATGTCAGTGATATATACAGTAGGGCCCCGCTTTTCGGCGTTTCGTCTTTCGGCATTCCGTTCATACGGCGAGTTCAAATTATGACCAAAACTTTTGTATACAGCGAGCGTCTTTAAGATACGGCGCGCGTCACCCAGTTTGTTTACGTTTTCCGTGAGCACATCTCTCTATTATGTAATCATCACTCTTGGGCACATTAAATGTCCAATTTTACGTCAATATAGACATTTTCATTAATCCATCTATGATATATTCGTCAAAATTATATGAGAAAGACGTTACAGAGCATATAAACATGCTGTTTATATGCTATATAGGTGTGGTTGCCGGGCGGAGGGAAAACATTACGTAATACTAATAATAATCACTCTTGCGCACATTAAATGTCTTATTTTACGTTAATATAGACATTTTCATTAATCCATCTATGATTTTTTTCTTCAAAATTATATAAGAAACATGTTACATAGCATATAAATATGCTGTTTATATGCTATGGTGTTGCCGGGTGGAGGGAAAACATTACGTAATATTAATAATAATCACTCTTGGGCACATTAAATGTCTTATTTTACGTTAATATAGACATTTTCATTAATTCATCTATGATATTTTCTTCAAAATAATTTAAAAAATGCGTTACATAGCATATAAACATGATACATACACCCACAGAATAAAAATTGACAAATATGATATTTGTTTACCAAGCGACTTTGTAGAAGTCGGAAGAATTACGTTTTCTCTAGTCAAACATTGAGGGATAACTGTAGAAAAATATTCCTTTCATATGCCTTCACTCTATATATAGTTATTCACGACCCTTGTGGGTTTAGCACTTCTTTTTTATTATGATAATAATAATGGTAATACTATCATTAACTCTAAAAATAGTGTGTTGCATGAGAATGAGAGTGTTGCTGTTTGTTTATTTTGTACTAACTTGTACACAATGTAAGAGTATTTGTATTGTGAGGTAATTATTATTATAATAAAAAAAATTATTTTGAGGTAAAAGTCTCACAAACTCTTACAAACGTATGTGAATGAACTAAAAGTGAACACGTATTAATCGCATTCATTTCGCCTGACCGAGTGATAGCCGACTACCTGTTCAGTTTGTTTTTTTACCTTGTCTAAACTCCATATCTCGTTCTCTCTCTCGTTTACTAGTTGGCTCTCATTGACTATGGCGTCTAAGCTTAGTTGTGATAAAAAGAGGAGTCGTAAGCCTCTTACTTTAAGTGCCAAGTTAGAAATGATTAAACTCAGTGAACTGACTTTTCTGGGTTATCCTGGGTTGCCTACGCATATTTGCTATGTATGGTAATCTATGTAACTGTATTTGTGTATACCTGAATGAACTTACTAACAAGGTATATGTTGATTGCTGAGATAGCCATCAAATACAGTTACATATAGCAGCATATGTGTAGAGAACCCAGGATAACCCAAGAGTGTACTCACCTAATTGTGGTTGCAGGGGTCGAGACTTAGCTCCTGGCCCCGCCTCTTCACTGACCGCTACTAGGTCCTCTCTCTCCCTGCTCCATGATCTTTATCATACCTCGTCTTAAAGCTATGTATGGTTCCTGCCTCCACTACATCACTTGCCAGACTATTACACTTCCTGACTACTCTATGGCTGAAGAAATGCTTCCTAACATCCCTTTGACTCATCTGAGTCTTCAACTAACACTCTTGCTAGGAGCTAATGCTGCTGGGGATTGCAAGTTAAAACCTATGATAATTTATCACTCAGAGAATCCTAGGGCCCTAAAGAACTATGCAAAAGGTAGCCTCCCTGTTTATTATAAATCCAATTCAAAAGTTTGGATGACTACTGATCTTTTCATAAATTGGTTCACAGACTATTTTAAGCCAATGTTAATAGTACTTTAAGGTAAGTAATAAGTGTACTCTGTGTGTATCTTACTTTTTATTGTGTTTTTTAATGCCTAGTGCTATTGCTAACTTAATATAAGTTAATGTAAGCTTGTTGTCTGGCATTTATATGCATTTAGAAGTGGAAAAAAATGGCGTTCTGCTTTTCGGCGATGTCTGCTTTAAGGCACTAGCCTGGAACCTAACCTGCCGTATAAGTGGGGCCCTACTGTACGCATCAGCGATTTCGCCGACTTTGAGCACTATTTTCGGCCAATTCCATTGGGACAGTCGACCAAACTCATAGCTATTTCTTTAGAACTCCATTTTTTCTATCGATTGAGTACAAGAAATCACCAATTTACCGATTTCAACTACCCAATAAAGTGGTCAGAAAATGGCAATTTTGCCAATTTCATGCAAAATAAAAAAGATGTCAATTTCAAAATATGGTCCAGAATAAACAATGCAGACGTCCCTAGCACTAAAATAAGATGTTATCTGTTCATTAGTCACGTCTTTAGGCCCCTCTTACATTACTCTTGCTTTCTATTTTGATTTTTTATTCACACTAAAAATAGAAGATTTATTGTTATGCAGACTATTGCATTATTGGAAAAATTGTATAAATAATATATGTGCACTTGTGAAAGAATATTAGACTCGCCAGTTGATGTGTATTGGACGCGTGGTGCGATTTGTTTACTTTTGAACATTGGCAAAAATCGAACATTCCCGCTACATTGAGCTCAATTTCAAGATCGTTTACATCATGAAACTAATCAAAATCATCTCTATTCCTGTAATATGTTTTCCATTCTATCAAATGAGACCATGAAAAAGAGAATACAACCATAAATACTATACGAAAATACACTTCAAAGTTGGCGTTTTAATCCAAAAACACGGTCGGAGTTTTTTTTTTTCCTCATTATGTACTGCTTGCTGCAGGATTTTTTTTTATACTGCGCACACTGACCACACAGACCCATTCTCTCACATGTGGGCCTACCAGCTTTCTCCTGCTTGATTTGAGGCCGCTAGAATTTAGGCGTATAAATACGTCCGAAACATTGGCTCGTAAGACGTATATATACGTCCGAAACAGTCAAAGGGTTTAAATCAAGGAGTCTCTCTGTGGTTCTGTTATACCGGTACCTGCCCCACGCAGTGCGCTTCAAACATACTGCCCGAGCACAAGCAGGAGACCACCAAGGCACACACTTCTGATAATGCTTGCCCAAGGTTTGGGGGATAGAATGTGAAGCTGCGGTTAAGACGGAGGACGAGAAGAGATGTAAAACCTCATCAATAGAGGACGAGGAAGGAGCCTCATGAAAGGCAGTACGATGTGTGTAAAGGTCCCATTTCTCCTGGTCAAATTGCCAGCATGGGTTATGAGGAGGTGGAGAATACAAAGGGGACATGAGGACGATTGAAAAATGATCGCTGTCATGTAAGTCCGGGAGGACAGAGCAGGTGAAGTCAACGACAGGTGAGGAAGAGCAGATGGAGAGATCGATGCAAGAGAATAAACGAGTTCAAGGATCAAAATGGGTAGGAGTACCCGTATTTAAAACATGGAGGGAGAAAGAAGCAAGAAATGCCTCCAACTGAATTCCACGGGAGTCACAGTGCGACCCTCCCCTACAAAGAAAATGGTGTGCGTTAAAATCGCCAAGTAACAGGAGGGATGGCTGCAAGGAAGAAACCAGAAAATCAACATCTGGGATAGACAATGCCCGAGAAGGGAAAAGATATAAAGAACAGAGTGTATACCACTTATTCAAGTGGATACGGGCTGCGGTGTAATGTAGAGAAGAATGAACATAGAGCTGACGGTATGGAATACCAGTGCACATAAGAAGAGCACTTTCGTTAAAGGTTCCATCGGAAAAAGGATCCGATGAATATAACAAATCATAGCCCGAAAAGGGACGCATAACAGTGGATTGTAATTTGGGTTCTTGTAAACAGACCCCAACAGGGAAAAACTGGGAGAGCAACACCTGAAGCTCACCCTGGTTACCCCTGAGGCCTCGGATATTCCACTGCAAATAAGCCATGATTTATGAAGAGAAAGATACAAGTCGAAGTTAGAGGTATCTATGGACTAGGGTTAGAAAAGTCCACATGTGGAGGCAGCGGAAGACCTGTAATCAAAGGAGTGGGACGCTGTTAATGAAGGAGAGGTGTAGACGGAGAAGAGAGAGGAGGAGGAACCGGAGGTGGAGTGGTGTCCATCAACGGTTCAGTCTCTACAATAAATCCTGCGATAGCTTCCAGCGTTTCGGAAGACAAAGATGCAGGATGTGAGACCACATTAGAGATGGAAGGAGGAGGAGGGTGAGCAACAATCTGGGAGACTATAGACGGTACTAAAGTAGAGAGCGAGGAGATGGAAGAGGAGACTGTCGAAGGGGGCTGGGGAGAGGACAGGAGTGGAAGCGACCTGGGGGGATGCAGTCAAGGAAGAAACTTGGGAGGGGACAGGGGATGAAGATATTGAACGAGGAGGAGGATGAACCTCCACACACGTTACAGAACTAGTCGGAGGTGAAGAACCTGGCAATGGGGATTGTTTGCCGGACTTATGAGAAGAAGAGGGGCGACAAGAATTAGGTGTTGGACGAGGGCGTGAAGACACAGAACTGTGCGAGTGAGTAGAGGAAGGGGTGAGGACAGTATGGGATGCCGAGGTAGGGACCTCGGAGCCAAGAACAGCAAAAGAATTCGAGACAGGGGTGACTGAGGATGGGGTGACCACAGAGGAAGCCGCGTAAGCTGTGACCCCAGAAGTGGGGGGACGTTTAGCAATGCGAGAATAGGAAATACGGGGAAGTCTCCCTTGAAGGCATAGATGAGAGATGGCCATGGCATATGAGAAGCCTTCCCCCTCTTTGAGACAACGGATTTTCCGCTCATTTAGGTAAACCTGACAACGGCGAGAGTACGATGGATGCGCCTCATGACAGTTAAGGCAAGAGGGAGGTAGATTACAAGAAGGACTGGCATGGTCGTCGGCACCACAGACTGGGCATTCGGCCATGGACCTGCAATATTTCGCTGGATGACCAAAACGCCAGCAGTTTCTACACTGTTGCGGTGTAGGGGTCACCTTTCGAACTTGTAAATGGTGACCTGCAATGTAGACCGAGGGTGGAAGTTCACGGCAGTCAAATGTTAACCCTTTCAGGGTCCAAGGCCATTTTTGGAAGGGGTGTGCTGGTGTCCAAGAATTTTAAAAAAAAAAATCTTATTTTTTCTTATGAATCTTTTTCTGAAGGTAATAAAACAAAAAGTATGAAATTTGATTGAAAATTGACAAAATATAACCAATGTTATTTGGAGTTTTGGAGGCGTGGTTGAAATGATAAGGCTTCGGAGGCTTCTTACTTTATTTGTAATAAAGGTGCGAGTAACAGGCTGCGTGTCTGTGGCCATGGCCCGGGTGGGCCATGCCTGCGAGAGGGAGAGGAGTAGGCCTATTGACTGAGTGAAGTCTGGGCGCCAAGTGAGAGTGGGCCAGGGCGGGTCTGGTAGACGTGGGTACGCCTACCAGGCCTGCCCTCTGGCGGAATACTATGGAAACTAGCATGGCACGAAATATGAACCCAGCTGGCAGACAGCATGGCTGTCTATGCAGACAGTCAGGCTGTCTACATCGCTCGGTCACGCTACCCATGGTCGTCCCGACCATGAATGGCATTAAAAAAAACTCGGGTCTCTCTCTCGCAAGAACAGGTCACAGAACACGAAAGAAAAATACATATATACATAAACATATGGACATAGAAAAAAAAACTTCCTCCAGAGAGGGAAGAAAAAAACGGTGTGCTTCGTGGTCTAAGGCAGTGAGCGTCGATGCAGCACTGCACGCCTTCCTGTGTCTGGATACATACTGCAACACGGGAGACATGAGCTGTGACGTAACAGGGTACGGTCTCCTCTGGGATGTGAAGCAGACATCGTAGTAGTCGCTGCAGGGGTTCACTCAACTGGGGCACAACTGCTGGTGCCCTCGAGTGAGGCGTCGTCAGTAGTTGCAACAGGACAGGACTGGCAAGCGACTCAGGAGGACATTCCTCGACTGGTACTGTCGCTGGAGCTGTCGCTGCTGGCGAGTGTGGAGTGAGTCGTGACAGGACGACTCGGCGAAACATCTGGAGGTCGTAACAGCATACACCATACTGCAGTGAGTGGGCTAGCAGTCAAAGTGACATCAACTTTGTGCAGGCTGCTCACTGAAGCTGTGACACGAGGCTGACAGTCGCCTGCCAACAGGCTTAACTGCGGCTTGGCGAGTGTCATCTCTCGACAGTAGAAGTTACAGCAGAGGGCAGTGTAAGCGTCCCCAGACTGGTCATCTGCAATAACTGGACTGACGGTCTTGGAGGTGAAGTGGAACGGTCTCGATGGGAGAATCGTCGCGGGTACGATTCAGCAAAGGCATCTACGAGCGGCGAACAATAAGAGCTTTCTGTACAGGGCGCTCGAACGCTCGTAACTGACGCCTGGACTGACAAATGTCAGCTGTCAAGCGCGCGGGGCGCGGGTCACACACTGGGTGACAAAGTAACACACAGGTGCTACATTGGACACACGAGAAAACTGCACACATACTACACATGTGGTACAACATGGCTTACAGACGCTTTTCTGTGTAAAAAAATCGTCACTAAGTAATACACGAACATGTGAGAACACTGACTGAGAGGAATAATGAACACTCGACTTATCTTCTCTCAACTTCTCGACAAATAATGAAAATAAAATGCTCACTGTGAAACTAGAACACTCGGGACATCACATGGTTGATATCAGGCGTGACATCGCGAGTGATGTCAGCAGACGTCACGAGGAACGTCAGGCAACATCGTGGGTGACATCGCGAGGTGACGTTCTGGAGTGACATGATGGATGTCATGGGGTGACATCGTGAAGTGACATCAGTGGAGTGACGTCGTGGAGTCGGCAGCATCGTGACGTCAGCAGCATGGTGGTGACGTCATGGGTTGATGTAGGCGCAGACCCACACGTGGTCACACGTGGCTTCGAGTGGCCTCGGACACTCGGATACACAGTTCTGGCAAGAATTCACAAGGAATTTCACAGAAAACAGCATAGAGGGAGTGGGCAGTGAGTGGTGTATGGTGTGTGGCGGCGTACACTAGGGCGGGTGTGTATGGTGAGAGACAGGGCCGCGGGCCTACCTCCCTCACCCACAACACACGAGACGCTCACACTGGGAAATCACCACTAACTCACCTCTGAAGTGCTGAAATAGTTGTGCTGAGCTGAACAACAACAGCAGAACATGCTGGCAAGGCTGAGCACGTGACTGAGAAACAGCATGGGACGCTGTGG
>WNWK01032415.1:15000-21914 GCA_009830355.1 Cherax destructor
CTTAATGAAGCGTCAGTTCGTACGATTAGGAAGAATGGGGCAAATATACGAGCTTGTGTAATGAATAACCCAAAATGTGACCTCATGAAAAGAATGACACGTAGGTCCCAACAAGTAAATAAAACTGAAAACTTGTTGCTTGAGTGGATCGAACAGAAAACAAAGAAGGGTGCACCACTTAGTTTTCTCTTAATTAGGGAAAAGGCCTTACAGTTGTTTAAAGCAGTGTGTGATAAGGAAGGAAGGCCTGAAAACTTGTGTATGTTTACCACAGGCTGGTTCAAGAACTTTAAGTTGCATAATAAGTTACATAATATTAAGTTTTCTGGTGAAAGTGCTTCAGCTGATCATACAGCAGCAAGTAATTTCCCTGCTGAATTTCAGGAACTTATTTCTGAGGGAGGCTATGAGCCACAGCAAGTTTTTAATGCTGACGAGACAGGTGTTTTCTGGAAGAAAATGCCAACACGAACTTTTATCAGTCAGCAAGAGAAAAGTGCACCGGGCTTCAAGGCAGCGAAGGATCGCTTCACCTTGCTTCTTTGCGGTAATGCATCAGGTGATTTCAAGTGTAAGCCCATGGTTATTTACCGCTTTAAGACTCCTCGTGCTCTGAGAGGTGTGGATAAAAACACCTTACCAGTAATTTGGAAGTCAAACCAGTCAGCATGGATGACAGAGGAAATATTTATTGACTGGTTTAAGCATCACTTTATTCCTGAAGTCAAGTTTTACCTGCACAGCAAGAACCTTGCATTCAAGGCTCTCTTCATTCTTGATAATTCCCGTACTCATCCACAAGCTTTGCTGGATGTGACCCCACGTATAAAAGTTGTATTTTTACCTCCAAATACAACATCTCTGATACAATTACTGGACCGGGGAGTTATTCAGACATTCAAGTGTAACTACACAAAAAATTTATAAAAAAACTAGTTGCATCAATGGACTCTGACTCCAACCTGGCAGTACCAAGCTTCTGGAGTAAATTTAACATTGCAGATGCCATCAGCTATGCTAGAAGTGCATAGAATGAAGTGCCCCAATCAACATTAAATGCAGGCTGGGGAAAGTTATGGCCTTCTGTAGTTAATTCTTTCTCTGGTTTTCCCTTGCTTGAGAGTCAGGTTCAGGAAATTGTTCAGCTGGCAAGGACATTACCAGGTGATAGTTTTGAAGATATGAATGAAGATGATGTGAATGAACTCTTAGAAGATGCTGATGAAGACAGGAGTCCAGAGGAAATGTTGGCAGAGTTCGATGCACAGATGCAAGGGAGGGAGATAACAGAAGATGAAGAAGAACCTGAAGAAAAAGAGTTAACATTGCAGCAGTTACGTGAGCAGTTCCATATTATTGGTAAAGTTGCAGACTTTTTCACTGAAGAGGACCCTGACAAAGCTAGAAGCAGGTCTTTGAAACTGGGTCTAGACCAGCTGATGATGCCTTACCGTCAGCTGTATAATGTAATGCAGAATAAAAGAGCCCAGAGATCCATTACAAAATTTATGCACACTTCAATACAACCATCGACTTCAGCACCAGAACCTCTACCATCCACTTCTACCGACAACCAACAAGCATCCACCTCAGCCCAGTAGGGCCACACCATCCATATCCACTCTTCACTACCATCCACAAACATCATTACCCACAATTTAAGGTAAGAAATACAGTGGTACCTCGGTTAACGATATTTTTTCGTTCCAGAATGCTGTTCAAGTGCCATTACCAAACGAATTTATCCCCATAAGGAATAATGTAAAATAGACTAATCCTTTTAGACCCCCAAAAATACACTTACAAAAGCATTTAAAAAAATAAACTTACATAAAAGGGCGAGTTTGGGGACCATCATTAACCGAGGTACCACTGTACTATTATTTCTATTGCATTTGTAGTCTTAAGCAGTAATAGATCACGACAATGCACTACAATCACATATCCACCTCAGCTCAGTAGGGCCACACCATCCATATCCACTCTTCACTACCATAAACAAACATCATTACCCACAATTTAAGGTAAGAAATACTATTATTTATATTGCACGTGTAGTCTTAAGCAGTAATATATCATGACAATGAACTAAAATTACATATTCGCCTTCAATTTTTGCAAGATCTGTTGGTCTAAAAAAACTTGTTTGGCTTTTTTGGGGACTCTCAGGAACGTAACCCTATTTTTCCCATAAGTTCTGTTAATTAGTTAACACGAAATTATCTAACACGACTTTTTCAGGAACGTAACTATCGTGCTAAATGACGTTCTACTGTATATCTACGTGTGGACAGTTTAAGGCTTAAGTAGTGTGAAACAAAGTGTTTAAGGGGAGTGCGTGACAAGCTGGTCGTTTCTGAGATGAATGAGAAGGAAGTGTCGAATCATCATGTAAGGGTCTTGGTCGTTTGGATTTGGGACCAGAGGTGGTCCGACGTGTGACGAGCGAGCAATCCGAAAATTGCCACACCGTAGAGGGAGAAGCCGAAATCAAGGTCAGAGAAGAGCAAAGGTCAGATGTGTCAAAAGGGTCGGTTGGAACTCCGGTACCTGAAGCAGGTGACGAACCGGCACCAGCAAGAGGTACAGGGGTATTGGAGGTGTCCGAAGAGTTGTCCATTAACGAGGTAGGGTCAGAACTGGGTGCGGTATCAGGAAGGGGCCCGGGGGTAGTTGGTTCACGGATTGGGTCGTCCATGGTTATGTTAACTCTTTCTTTTGTTTTTAATAAAAAAAAGAAAGAAAAGAAAATAAAAAGAAAAAAAGAATAAAAAAGGGGGGGAACGTGGAGGAATAGCTCCTAGGAAGAATGAAAAGGGCGTAAATCCCCCTCCGCGCCCAAGAGGACCTCAACACCGCAAGTAGTGCAGATGCTGCATGGAACCCGTGCCATACCCTACCCTTCATGCCAGTAAATCAGGAATCCGGGATAGCAACCTCACATCCACTGAGCCACCTCGGCGGATAAAAGAGAGGGCGGCCGGATACCCGCCACAAAACATACCTCCTTCGGCCACCACCCCTGGAATCCGAAAGGTGGCCTCCAGAGATACACCCGTCGCCTGAAAGATACCCAAAGCCACCCCCAGGAGACTGGAGGGGGATCGGGACATCCCCAGGCGATCCAGATTCCACAGCAAACTACACCACAGCCAAGAACCTCAACGGAATGGGATGGACCACGGTACCCTTCCCCCTACCTAGGAACCAGAATGTCTGTAGAGAGAAGGTCACAGGGTAAAATGGTAAGGGAATAAGGGAGGGATGAGGAGGAGGAAAGGAAGAAGGGAAGATGGGAAAGGGGAGGGGGGATTGGGGGGTAATTAGGTTTGGTCTGAGGAAGAAGACCAAGAGGTCCAATTCTTCAGACCGATAGCCTCTTTACCGCGACAAGGAGCCCCCCTTAAAGAGGAATAGTTCAATAGTGTTAAAGAGAAAGGCTAACAGTTTATTCCTTAAATGAGACGGTCCATTGTTATGAGAAGTATTTATAGGTTTTTAGCATGATAAATAATATGCAGAAAGTTGAATCAAATTACCAGGTTCACTGGTCTTGTATTCTTTCATAATTTTAATTTATGGAAGTCTTTCAGGTGCAAGATACGATGCGAGTGTTGCAACGTCACTTTAGCAGGGAGATTAGTAGACAAGACCCAGATGGACCTTACATAAATGAGTTCCTCAGTAGCCTCAATGCTATAATGCAGTCTGTGGTACGTACTTTAGTGTAGTTCACTTCATTCATTAACTTTTCCTTACTAATTCATATTTTATGATCATCTCATTTAACCCTTTGATTGTCGCAACCCCTAATCCTGAGTGCTCTTCAGTTGTCGCAAAATTTAAAAAAAAAAAAAATTCTTATGAAATGATAGAGAATCTTTTCCCGATGGTAATGACACCAAAGGTATGAAATTTGATGGAAAACTTACGGAATTACGCTCTCGCGAAGTTAGTGATCTCGGCAATATATAAGCATTGGCAATTTCGCCGACTTTGAGCCCTATTTTTGGCCAATTCCATTGTTCCAGTTGACCAAACTCATAGCTATTTCTTTAGAACTCCATGTGTTCTATCGATTGAGTGCAAGAAACCACCAATTTACCGATTTCAACTACCCAATAAATTGGTCAGAAATTGGCAATTTGGCCAATTTCATGCAAAATAAAAAAGTTGTCAATTTCAAAATAGGGTCAAGAATAAACAATGCAGACGTTCCTGGCACTAAAATAAGATGTTATCTGTTCATTAGTCACGTCTTTAGGCCCCTCTTATATTACTCTTGCTTTCTATTTTGATTTTTTATTCACAAAAAATAGAAGATTTATTGTTATGCAGACTATTGCATTATTGTAAAAATGGTATAAATAATATCAGTGCACTTGTGAAAGAACATTAGACTCACCAATTGATGTGTATTGGACGCGTGGCATGATTTGTTTACTCTTGAACATTTGCAAAAATAGAACATTTCCCTTACTTTGAACTCAATTTCAAGGTCGTTTTCATCATGAAACTAATCAAAATCATCTATATTTCTGTAGTATGTTTTCCATTCTATCAAATGAGACCATAAAAAAGAGAATACAACCATAAATACTATACGAAAATACACCTCAAACACGGCGTTTTAATCCAAAAACACAGTCAGAGTTTTTTTCTCTCATTATGCACTGCGTGCTGCAGGATTTTTTTTATACAGCGCACACTGACCACACAGACCCATTCTCTCATATGTGGGATTACCAGCTTTCTCCCGCTTGATTTGAAGCCGCTAGAATTTGTGAGTATATATACGTCCAAAACAGTGGCTCGTAAGACGTATATATACGACCGAAACAGTCAAAGGGGTAAATAAAATTAGTAATAGATTTTTAATTTTCTAGGAGCTTGATATTTTATTATGTTAACCCTTTCACTGTCGGTCCCATAATATTACGGCTTGCAAGCGAGTGTCGGTCCTGTAATAGTACGCCAAAATTCTAGCGGCTTCAAATCTTGCGGGAGAAAGCTGGTAGGCCTACATATAAGAGAATGGGTCTGAGTGGTCAGTGTGCACAGTATAAAAAAAAAATCCTGCTGCACGCAGTGCATGAGGGAAAAACAAATTCTGACAGTGTTTTTTGTTTAAAACAGCAACTTTGCAGTGTATTTTCGTATGGTATTTATGGTTGTGTTCTCATTTTCTTGGTCTAATTTGATAGAATGGAAGGTATATTACAGAACTAGAGATGATTTTGAATGGTTTACAGACTAAAAGTATCTTGAAATTGAGCTCAAAGTAGTAGAAATATTTGATTTTTGCCAGTGTTCAAGAATAAACAAATCATGTCATGCGTCCAATACACATCAACCGGTTAGTCTAATATGTTTTCACAAATGCGTTGATATTATTTATACCATTTTTACAATAATGCAGTATAGTCTGCATAACAGTAAATCTTCTAATCTTCAAAATGGAAAGCAAGAGTAATATAAGAGGGCCCTGGAGACATGACTGATGGAGAAATTTTTTTATTTTAGTGTTAGGTATGTTTGCATTGTTAAGTCTGGACCCTATTTTGAAATTGGCCTTCCTTGGATTATGTATGAAATTGGCCAAATTACCAATTTCTGATCACTTTATTGGGTAGTTGAAATCGGTAAATGGGTGGCTTCTTGTACTCAATCGATAGGAGTTCTAACGAAATACTAGCTATGAGTTTGGTCGACTGGAACAATGGAATTGTCTGAAAATAGGGCTCAGTGGGCAAAATTGCCGAGACCGCTAACTTCGTGAGACCGTAATTCCATAAGTTTTCCATGAAATTTAATACTTTTGGTGTCATTACCATTGGGAAAAGATTCTCTATCATTTCATAAGATTTTTTTTTTTCCTATAATCTTTCGACACTGAGAGCAAGTTTGTGAGCAGGGGTCTCGACAGTGAAAGGGTTAAGTTTGTCAAAAGTTAAACACTGTATGATATGAAATTAAAGAAGTTAATGAGAGATGTCTTTTTCAGCAACATGCTTCAAATTTTGTGGCTGGGCTACACGACCACTATATCCACTCAGCTTCGCTGTTCCGATTGCTTAAGAACTTGCATAACAAGAAAGGATGTGAAAAATTGTATAGTCTCACTTGCCAGCTGGTTGCCATTATCTTGAGGATGGCACCTGAAAGGGTATCTCCCTTAACACGTGTTCTCCAGTCTTTCAACATCGAAGAAATTCAGTGTAAAGAAGTAAAGAAAAAGGAACCGCAGGCAGAAATTGACACGTCTTCTACTCAAGTAGTTTTGCTTCACTTGGCTGCCACACAGCCAAATAATTTAGAAAAAGAGATCTGTCATGTTGTGGGATGTGCCATGAAAGATGGAAAGATGGCACCTGTAGTTGGTGCTCTGTCACAACTCTTATTGTCTGGTGTCTCAGTAAAACATGATGAGGAGGTTCAAGTTGGTGCTAGTACAACTACTGCCCTTTTGTTAGATTGGTTACAGGTGTTGGACCCTGAGTTGGAAAAAGGGTCTGACCAACTACAGCAAATTCTGCTTTTCAAAAAGCGGGGTGGTACTGAACGTAAGGAAGGTGGTTATAGTCAGGCATACCTCCTGGCTGCCTTTACACATCAGGCAAGATGGGACACACTAGAACATTGTGTACGTGCACTTCTCCGTGTTCATAGTCCAACATTGGATCCTGCAGCAGTTTTGGGATTTGTCTGGGCTGTGTTGCATGTGCCCAAATTATGGCAGGGTAGGGAACGTCGCACACCTCGCCATGCTCCTCGAGAAACTTTAGTGTCATTTAGTGCCTCAGAAATTGTTCATCTATCTCAGTACATGATAGCAGAATGCCAAGCAGCTATAGAAGCAGCACGTGGTACAGCATCTTTAGAAACCCATTTGCCTTTACTTCTTCATTATTTAG
>WNWK01032416.1:0-21914 GCA_009830355.1 Cherax destructor
AAAAAATATCATTGATGGATTAATGAAAATGTCTATATTGACGTAAAATTGGACATTTAATGTGCCCAAGAGTGATTATTACATAATAGAGAGATGTGCTCATGGAAAATGTAAACAAACCGGGTGGCACGCGCGTATCTGAAAGACCGCTCACTGTATACAAACGTTTTCGTCATAATTTGAACTCGCCTATGAACGGAACGCTGAAAGGCAAAATGCCGAAAAGCGGGCCCTACTGTATCATGTTTCTATGTTATTTATATTGTTTATTATGTCATATTAGATCAATTGTGACAGATAAATAAGCCGTAGAGTTGATATTAGCATTATATTGAAGTATTTTGTCCTGAGCAGGAAGTCCACTGGAACGAATTAATGGCATTTCAGTTAATTTAAATGAGGAAAATTGATTTGATATATGAGCAAATTGAGTTATGAGCTAGGTCATGGAACGGATTAAACTCATAAGTCAAGGTTCTACTGTATTATTATGAAACATTCTAATCTATGAAAATAAATTAGAGAAGAAATTATTATTCTAGAACTGGTTCAGGTCAAATAATTTCCAACATTAAAATTTTTATATCCTAAGTGGGACAAAAAAGTATGTTTCCACAACAACATTGTTAATGTTACTCACTTTTTCTTCCACAGTGAGATCTCGTGACAATATTGTTTTTCGTATTTCATCGCTAGAGTCCGAAACACATCTTTCTCTTCCTCTGGTAACTTGTTCCATTTAACAGCTGCATCATACATGAAATCCTAGAAGTATAGAGTTTTAATATAATAATATATAAGATTGAAGACAACATTAAGACACAGTATATTATTATTATTATTATTATTATAATCAAATAGAAGCGCTAAACCACAGGGGTCATACAGCGCTGCAGGTTATTGCGGGATGCAGGGAGAATGGGTTGTAAGAGGGAGAGGGATGATTAGTAGGGTATGGAGTGCAGCAGGACAGTGGATAGTGTAGGGATAGAGGGTAGCAAGAGATCGAGGTAGAAGGGACTGAGAGAGGTGCTAGAGGTATAACCTTCAGAGTTTGTGCAGTAAGTCAGTTGCTGTCAAAAAGTCAATGAGAGAGTCAGGATTAAAGGAGGGTCCATCAGGAAGAAGGGAAGGTAAAGAAAGGGCCGCAGAGCGAAGACGCCGTTGGAGGTAAATTCTGCGTGCTCGTTGATAGAGTGGGCAGTCCAACAGAATATGGCGAACAGATACTGGAACCTGACAATGCTCACAGAGAGGGACAGGGAGCCTCTCCATGAGATACCCGTGAGTAAGATGAGTGTGGCCGATGCGAAGACGGGAGAGTGTAGTCTCTCAACCTCGACATTGGTGACAAGAAGAAGGCCAAAAACCGATATTCGGTTTAATAGAATGAAGTTTGTTATTTAGCAGGTCAGACCAGCGTTGTTGCCAACGGGTGCGAAGGTGGGTAGCAATGACCACAAAATAGTCCATGAATGGAACACCTCTATATGAAAGTGGAATGTCATGTACTGCTGACCGCGCAGCAGTGTCTGCCTGTTCATTGCCCTGTACGTCAACATGACCAGGGGCCCAACAACAAAAAACAATATCTTTGTGCTTGCTAGAGATACGGCGTAACCAAAGTTGGATACGAAGAACTAGGGGGTGAGGTGTATCAATTTTACGGATAGCCTGTAAAGCACTTAGGGAGTCTGAAACGACCACAAATGGTGACACAGGCATAGATGCAATACGGATAAGTGCCACAAGAATGGCATACAATTCAGCCGTAAATATGCTACCCGAGGGTAATAGATGCCCTCGCACGATGCTGTCCAGGAACACTGCTGCGAATCCGATGCTGTCAGATGACTTTGAACTATCAGTGTACACTGCGATGGCATGGGAATGAGAACGGAAGTGGTCTAGAAAAAAAGAGCGAGAAGCCGCCATAGGTAGTTGGGCTTTCGCGCAAGGTAGAAGAATAGAACAGACACGGACAGCAGGAACTTCCCAAGGGGGTAGGGAAAAGGGAGTTGTCACATGAACATATAAAGGTGGGAGCTGAAGGGAAGACAAGAGTGAATGTAGACGAAGAGAAAAGGGACGAAGTAAACAGGGGCGACGAACAAATAAAGAGCGTCTACTAACATCTGTGACAATCCTATACATGGCAGGATTGCGGAGGTCATGAGAGTGAACATAATAGCGAATGCAATGTGCATCACGACGATCGGACAAGGATGGAATGTTCGCTTCTACATAGAGGCTCTCAACCGGGGAAGAACGAAATGCACCAAGGCATAAACGCAATCCCTGGTGATGGATGGGATTAAGGCTGGAAAGATTACCTAGATGGGAATTTCCCATCCTCCTTATATCTTGCACCTACAGAACCCACTGAAGTCTCCATGATAATCAAGTCACTTAAAAATAAATCAGGACATCTGTCTCAAGTTCCACCCTTAATATACAAACGAGCTGCTCATGTCCTTTCATATCCTATTTCTTTACTTTTTAACAAATCATTAGAAACTAGCACCTTCCCAACACTACTCAAAACAGCAAGGGTTACACCAATACACAAAGGTGGTGACCCTACAGACGTAAATAACTATAGGCCTATATCAAATCTACCATTGCTATCCAAAATATTCGAGAAACTTGTGCACAAGAGATTATACTCGTTTATAACGACACAAAGCATACTCAACCCCTGCCAATTTGGCTTCAGGAAAAATAAAAGCACTAACGATGCAATAGTAAAAATGATAGACCTGCTTTACACAGCACTTGAAAATAAGGAATATCCACTAGGACTTTTATTGACTTAAGGAAAGCTTTTGACACAGTAAACCACGGATTCCTACTCCACAAACTTGACCACTATGGAATAAGAGGTCATGCACTAGCATACCTCAAATCCTACCTCACTAATAGGTACCAGTATGTCACTATTAAAGACACATCCTCCACGACACTACCACTAGACACCGGCGTACCGCAGGGAAGTGTCCTTGGTCCCCTGCTCTTCCTCTTATACATCAATGATCTTCCCAATGTATCACAACACCTGAAACCAATACTCTTTGCTGACGACACAACTTATGTCATCTCCCACAAACCTTGCCACGCTTAATACCATTGTTAACGCAATTAATAAAAATATCAACATGGATGACAGCCAATAAACTTACACTCAACACTGATAAGACCTTCTATATTATGTTTGGCAACAGAACAGATGATCCACAATTAAACATTAAGATCAACTCTACACCTATTGCTAGACATAACGAGGGCAAGTTCCTGGGCCTTCACCTTGACAGCAGCCTGAAATTCAGCACCCATATCCAACACATAACAAAGAAAGTGTCCAAAACTGTGGGGATCCTCTCTAAGATAAGGTATTATGTACCACAATCAACCCTACTCACACTATACTACTCACTCATCTATCCCTACCTCACATATGCCATTTGTGCATGGGGATCAACAGCAATTACCCACCTAAAGCCAATAATAACCCAACAAAAAGCCGCAGTAAGAATTATCACACAATCCAACGCTAGGCAGCACACCCCCCCACTCTTCAAAGACCTAAACCTACTCACTGTCCAGAACATCCATACTTACTACTCTGCTATCTACATTTATAGAACCATTAATTCCAACTTTAACCCTGAGCTAAAACACTTTCTTGACAGTTGTGACAGGACCCATAGACATAATACCAGACATAAACATCTCTTTGACATTCCCCGTGTCCGACTAAATCTATACAAAAATTCAATGCGCATAAAAGGGCCTAAAATCTGGAACTTCCTGCCTGAAAACTCTAGAACTGCAGACACAACCTCCATTTTCAAAAGCACCATTAAAAAAATCTTATCTCACTTACGCACCCAACCGGTAGTTAACCATACGAAAACTACTTTATCTTGCACATATCCACAGCAAAATACACTTATTGATATCTGTGATTCTCCTTAATTTGCACATTACTAACCACAACAAAATACACTTATTGATATCTGTGATTCCCCTTAATTTGCACAGTTCTAACCAAAATTCTAATACAACTATTGCTTCATAATACTTAAGCTAGTCATAAGTTTGCCTAAGACACTCCAATATAGAAACTATATTATGCCAATATATCACCTTTACCATTAATATATAAACTAATTGCTAACTTCTTATACTAATTGTTAAATTCTCAATGTTTAAATTCCAGTACCTAAATTTTGTAAACCTAACCTAACCTTACAATCTGTATATTCATTGTATAGCTATTGAGTAAGACCTATCATAAGACTGCCTGAAAAGCCTAGGCATACCTAGGCATATTATTGGCCATCTTGTAATATCAACTTTAATGTATAACTGTAAGTACCCCCCACCTTGTATTACATGAAATAAAGAATTTGAATTTGAATTTGAATTGAATTAGCAGGGGAGGCCGCCGAATATATCTGGTCACCATAATTGAGTTTCGATAAAATTAGGGCTGAATGCAGGCGGAGGAGAGTTCTATGATCAGCTCCCCATGAAAGATGTGCGAGGGTTTTTAAGAGGATCAGCCGGCTATGACAAGTTGCCTTCAGAGACGTAATGTGAGGTTTCCAGGACAATCGGCGGTCAAACAGGAGGCCAAGAAACCTGACTGTAACACGTTCTGGGATACGTGAGCTGTATAGGTACAATGGATGCTCAGAGACCACTGAACGTCTAGTAAGCGTAATTTGATGAGTTTTGCCACTAGAAAATTTAAACCTGTGAGTGGTGGCTCAATCGGAAACCCGGTTGATGGCATGCTGGAGGGAAACCGCAATGAGGTGACAGTCAGCACCCGCACAAGCTATAGCAAAGTCATCCACATAGAGCGATGACCAAATATTGGATGGGAGAACAGATGCCAGATTATTTATAGCAAGGAGAAAGAGTGTTGTACTCAGAACACAACCCTGGGGAACACCTTCAGCTTGGACAAATTCCGGGGAAAGCTCATTACTAACCCAGACATGGAAATGTCTGTCAGTTAAGAAGGCCTCAAGGAAAAATGGTAGATTACCTCGGAGGCCTAAGGAGTGGGCCTGGGCCAAGATATTATACCTCCAAGTTGTGTCATAAGCCTTCTCAAGGAAGAAAAAGATGGCGATAACCAAGTGGTTATTAGCAAAGGCATTACGAATATATGTATCCAGGAGCAGTAAGGGGTCAATGGCAGAAAGGCTCTTACGAAAGCCATATTGACTAGGGGAGAGACTATTGTGCGTCTCTAAATACCACATCAAACGTCTATTAACTAGACGTTCCATCACCTTGCAAACTGCACTGGTAAGAGCGATGGGACGATAGTGGGAGGTATCATGTCCCGTAGAATCCGGTTTGCGAAAAGGGAGAACACAGACTTCCACAGCTGGGGAAGAACTCCTTGCGACCACATAAGATTAAAGAGTCGTAAGAAGGGAATGTATGAGAGTATAGTTATACCAACACTCTTATATGGGTGTGAAGCATGGGTGATGAATGTTGCAACGAGGAGAAGGCTGGAGGCAGTGGAGATGTCATGTCTGAGGTCAATGTGTGGTGTGAATATAATGCACAGAATTCGGAGTTTGGAAATTAGGAGGAGGTGCGGGAATACCAAAACTATTATCCAGAGAGCTGAGGAGGGGTTGTTGAGGTGGTTCGGACATGTAGAGAGAATGGAACGAGATAGAATAACTTCGAGAGTGTATAAATCTGTAGTGGAGGGAAGGCGGGGTAGGGGTCGGCCTAGGAAAGGTTGGAGGGAGGGGGTAAAGGAAGTTTTGTGTGCGAGGGGCTTGGACTTCCAGCAAGCATGTGTGAGCGTATTTGATAGGAGTGAATGGAGACAAATGGTTTTTAATACTTGACGTGCTGTTGGAGTGTGAGCAAAGTAACATTTATGAAGGGATTCAGGGAAACCAGCAGGCCGGACTTGAGTCCTGGAGATGGGAAGTACAGTGTCTGCACTCTGAAGGAGGGGTGTTAATGTTGCAGTTTTATAACTGTAGTGTAAAGCACCCCTCTGGCAAGACAGTGATGGAGTGAATGATGATGAAAGTTTTTCTTTTTCGGGCCACCCTGCCTTGGTGGGAATCAGCCGATGTGTTAATAAATAAAAAATATAAGAGGACAGTAAGAGCCGACTGATATAAATGCTGTAGCATACAAATATGTATGCCGTCTGGCCCAGCTGCCGATGATCGGCAAGCGGAGACTGTTGCCTCCCGTTCTTGAAGGGTAAAAGGCACATTATAAAATTCTTCTCTGAGAGAAGCAAAATCTAAGGGCTATAACTCGCTGGCAGACTTAGAAGAAATGAACGAGGGGCATAGATGGAGCCCCTGAGAAATGCGAACCAGATGATTACCAATTTCAGTGGCAACGGGAAGAGGATGTACTATATCGACACCGGCAACCTGATGAACAGAAGCCGGGTCGGGGGATAATTTACCACTCAATTTCCGCACTTTCTTCCAGACTGCACTCATCGAGGAAGCTGAAGTGACGGTGGAAATGTAATCTCGCCAGCAAGTGCATTTAGCATCGAGTATGACATGGCGAGCAATTGCTCTCCTCTGCTTAAAATCAATGAGTCTCTCTGTGGTTCTGTTATACCGGTACCTGCCCCATGCAGCGCGTTTCAAACGTACTGCCCGAGCACAAGCAGGGGACCACCAAGGCACGCACTTCTGAGAATGCTTGCCCGAGGTTTGGGGGATAGAATGCGAAGCTGCTGTGAAGACGGAGGACGAAAAGAGATGTAAAACCTTATCAATGGAGGACGAGGAAGGAACCTCATGAAAGGCAGTAAGATGTGCGTAAAGGTCCCATTTCGCTCAGTCAAATTGCCAGCATGGGCTACAAGGAGGTGGAGAATACGAAGGGGACTTAAGGATGATCGGAAAATGATCGCTGTCATGTAAGCCCGGGAGGACAGACCAGGTGAAGTCGAGGACAGTTGAGGAAGAGCAGATGGAGTACCCGTATTTAAAACATGGAGGGGGAGAGAAGTAAGGAATGCCTCCAACTGAATGCCACAGGAGTCACAGTGCGACCCTTCCCAGAGAAAATGGTGTGAGTTAAAATCGCCAAGTAACAGAAGGGGTGGCAGCAAGGAAGAAACCAAAAAATCAACATCTGGAAGAGACAATGACCGCGAAGGGGAGAGATATAAAGAACAGAGTGTATACCACTTATTCAAGTGGATACGAGCTGCAGTGTAATGTAGAGAAGAATGCACATAGAGCTGATGGTATGGAATACCAGTGCGTATAAGAAGAGCACTTTCGTTAAAGGTTCCATCGGAAAAAGGATCCGATGAATATAACAAATCATAGCCTGAAAAGGGCCGGATAACAGTGGATTGTAATTTGGGTTCTTGCAAACAGACCCCAACAGGAAAAAACTGGGAGAGCAACACCTGAAGTTGACCCCGGTTACCCCTGAGGCCTCAGATATTCCACTGCAAATAAGCCATGATTTATGGACAGAAAGATTTAAGTTGAAGTTAGAGGTATCTATGGACTAGGGTTAGAAAAGTCCGTGTGGAGGAAGCGGAAGACCTGTAATCAGAGGAGTGGGACGCTGTGAAGGGAGGTGGGGTGTAGACAGAGAAGAGAGAGGAGGAGGAACCGGAGGTGGAGTGGTGTCCATCAACGTTCCAGTCTCTGTAATAAATTCTGCGATAGCTTCCAGTGTTTCGGAAGACAAAGATGCAGAATGGGGGACTACATTAGAAATGGAAGAAGGAGGGTGAGCAACCATCGGGGAGACTATAGGCTGTACTAAAGTAGAGGGTGAGGAGATGGAAGAGGAAACTGTCAAAGGGGCTTCGGAGGGGACAGGAGTGGAACCGGCCTGGGGAGGGGCAGTCAAGGAAGGAACGTGGGAGGGAACAGGGGATGAAGACATTGAACGAGGAGGAGGATGAACCTCCACACACGTTACAGAACTAGTCGGAGGTGAAGAACCCGGCAATGGGGATTTTTTGCCGGACTTATGAGAAGAAGGGGGGCGGTGAGGATTAGGTGGTGGACGAGGGCGTGTATACACAGAACTGTGCGAGTGAGTAGAGGAAGGGTGTGGACAGTATGGGATGCCGAGGTAGGGACCTCGGAGCCAAGAACAGCAAAAGGATTCGAGACAGGGGTGACTAAGGATGGGGCGACCACAGAGGAAGCCACGGAAGTTGGGACCCCAGAAGTGGGGGGATGTTTAGCAATGCGAGAATAGGAAATACGGAGAAGTCTCCCTTGAAGACATAGATGAGAAATGGCCATAGCATATGAGAAGCCTTCCGCCTCTTTGAGACAACGGATTTCCCGCTCATTCAGGAAAACCTGACAATGGCGAGAGTACGATGGATGCGCCTCATGACAGTTAAGGCAAGAGGGAGGTAGATTACAAGAAGGATTGGCATGGTCGTCGGTACCACAAACTGGGCATTCGGCCATGGACCTGCAATATTTCGCTGGATGACCAAAATGCCAGCAGTTTCTACACTGTTGTGGTGTAGGGGTCACCTTTCGAACTTGTAAACGTTGACCTGCAATGTAAACCGAAGGTGGAAGTTCATGGCAGTCAAATGTTAAATGAGCTATATTGCAAGGATAACGTCTTCGCTTATTGGCAGGGAGGACAAAAGTGTCAACTTTAAGGATAGGGAGTTCTTGGAGCTCAAGCTGCTCCAAAATGTCATCACCACATGTCTGGAAATTCCGTTGGACAATGGTGTGGGGTAAAATGACTGTACCACTACAAGAATTGAGTGAATGATGTTTGTCAATAGTGATAGGAATAGTATCTATTGTCGTAAGGAGAGAAAGATCGCGAGCTTGGCCAGCATTCTGGACCGTGATGATGCGAGTGCCGCTCTTGAGAGCATGAAATGAGATATCTTTACCTACATGGCGTAGGAGAGCTTTACCAATACTATGATCGGAAAGATAGGTACAGTGGTACCTCGAGTTACGATATTTTTTCGTTCGAGAATGCTGTTCAAGTGCCATTACCAAACGAATTTATCCCCATAAGGAATAATGTAAAATAGACTAGTCCTTTTACACCCCCAAAAATATACCTACAAAAGCATTTAAAAAGATAAACTTACATAAAAGGGCGATTTTGGGGACCATCGTAACTCGAGGTACCACTGTATTAGGAAAGGTCGGTCGTAGAGTAAAAAACTTTGTCCATTGAGTAGTGTGAAACAGAGCATTTAAGGGGAGTGCATGACAAGCTGGTCGTTTCTGAGATGAACGAGAAGGAAGTGTCGAATCGTCATGTAAGGGTCTAGATCGTTTGGGTGTGGGACCGGAGGTGGACCAACGTGCAACGGGTGAGCAATCCAAAAATTGCCGCACCGTTGAGGGAGAAGCCGGAATCAAGGTCAGAGAAGAGCGAAGGTCAGACGTGTCAAAAGGGCTAGTCGGAACCCCGGAACCTGAAGCAGGTGACGAACTGGCACCAGCAAGATGTACAGGGGTATTAGAGGTGTCCGAAGAGTTGTCCGTTAAGGAGGTAGGGTCAGAACTAGGTGCAGAATAAAAAAGGGGCCCAGGGGTAGGTTCACGGATTAGGGCATCCATGGTTAGGTTACTTCTTTCTTTTTGTTTTTAAGAAAAAAAAAGAAAGAAGAAAATAAAATAAAAATAAAAAAAAGAATAAAAAAAGGGGGGAACGTAGTGGAATAGCTTCCTAGGAGGAATGAAAGGGCTAAATCCCCTCCGTGCCCAAGAGGACCTCAACACTGCAAGTAGTGCAGATGCTGCATGGAACCCGTGCCATACCCTACCCTTCATGCCAGTAAACCAGCAATCCGGGATAGCAACCTCACATCCACCTCGGCGGACAAAAGAGAGGGCGGCCGGATATCTGCCACAATGTATACCGCCTTCGGCCACAACCCCCGGAATCCGAAAGGTGGCCTCCAGAGATACACCCGTCGCCAGAAAGATACTCAAGGCCACCCCCCGGGATACCGGAGAGGGATCGGCCCAGGCGATCCAGATTCCACGGCAAACTACACCACCGCCATGAACCTCAACGGAATGGGATTGGACCACGGTACCCTTCCCCCTACCTAGGAACTAGAATGCCTGTGGAGAGAAGCTCCCAGGGTAAAAATGGGAAGGAAATAATGGAGGGATGAGGAGGAGGAGGAGGAGGAAAGGGAAAAGGGAGGATGGGGAAGATGGGAAAGGGAGGGGGGATTGGGGGGTAATTAGGTTCGGTCTGAGGAAGAAGATCAAGAGGTCCAATTCCTCAGACCGATAGCCTCTTTACCGCGACAAGGAGCCCCCCTTAAAGAGGCATTGTTAGTGAAAATGAGGTCCAGCATATAGTATTATAGTTTGACTAAAGTTGGCGGGAGAGATACATTATTATATACACTTGGAAAATCCTAGAGGGATTAGTACCAAACTTGCACATGAGTGTCACTCCCTACGAAAGCAAAAGACTCGGCAGACGATGTAGCATTCCCCCAATGAAAAGCAGGGGTGCCACTAGCACGTTGAGAGACAACACAATAAGTGTCAGGGGCCCAAGACTGTTCAACTGCCTCCCAGCATACATAAGGGGGATTACCAATAGACCCCTGGCTGTCTTCAAACAGGCACTGGACAGGCACCTAAAGTCGGTGCCTGACCAGCCAGGCTGTGGTTCGTACGTTGGACTGCGTGCGGCCAGCAGTAACAGCCTGATTGATCAAGCTCTGATCCAACATGAGGCCTGGTCACAGACCGGGCCGCAGGGGCGTTGACCCCTGGAACTCTCTCCAGGTAAACTCCAGGTAGATAAAGCACAGAGATATAGCTAACGCTTATTATGGTACAATTTTGATGATTCAATATTGAACTGGTTATAGTATTATAGTTTGACTAAAGTTGTTGATTGAAAATAGAGTTAGTTTACTGAACATAATAATTTTGCTTGGTACTGGAAGTGGAATGAAAAAAAAAATCTGCAGGTAATGGTAGTTAAAAAGAAAAAAAAATAGATTATAATAGTAGATTAAAATAAGTAATTATAAGACACAGGGATAGTGTTAACTCTTATTATGGCACAATTTTGATAATATAATATTGCACTGGTTATCAGTTCTATTGTAGATGGTGGTTGAGAATAGTATTAGATGACTGAACACAATAGAAACTGATTGGTACTGATAAATGAACATTACATACCTTTATTGAAGACACTTGTTGGCGTAAGGAAGAAGGTGAGGAGGGGAGAGGAAGTTGAGGTTATTGTTTGGAATGGGAATCCCCTTCTATAAGGACTTCAGGTATCAAGTCCCTATCCAGGGTTACTTCCCTTCTTTGTCTATTACTGGCACTAGGACCAGCTTGAGAGTCACTGGACCCCTGTTCCACAAAAAATCTGTACAGAGAGCTCTGTTTCTGGCATCTCTTAAAGATTTGCCTAAAATGGGACTAGGCATTGTCATTGAACATGTTGCAGACATGGCTTGCAACAGTTTTGTTAGGGTGATAATTCTCCACAAAATTTTGCAACTCATTCCACTTTGCACACAAGTCCTTAATCACTGAAGAAGGCACCTTCTCCCCTCTCTCTTCCTCTTCCTCTGAAGCAATTTCCTCAGCTGCGATCTGTTGCTGTTCCAGTTGAAGGTCTTGCAGCTTTTAAGTGGTTAGCTCTTCATTGTGGTCCTCCACCAACTGTTCCACATCATTGCCACTCACATCCAACCCCATGGACTTCCCCAAAGACACAATAGATTCCACAATAGGCGTAGGGTCGTCAGGGTCAGCCTCAAACCCTTCAAAACCCTTCTCGAGGACACATTCTGGCCACAGTTTTCTACAAGGAGTGTTCATCGTCCTGGAAGTCACTCCCTGCCAAGCCTTATGCAATTGAGAATATTGAAGTGATTCCTTCAGAACTCTCTTAGGGTCAATTCAGTGTCTGAGGTCACTTCAAAGCACCTTTGAAACATTGCTTTGGTGTAGAGTTTTTTGAAGCTTGAAATGACCTGCTGGTCCATGGGCTGGATGAGAGTAGTAGTATTAGGGGGCAAGAACTTCAGTGTGATGAAACTAAACTCCTCAAACAATTGGTCTTCAAGTATGGAGGATGAGCAGGAGGTACTTGAGTGGCAATTTATTTTCCAGGAGGTATTTCTTCACACTCGGGCCAAACATTCATTGACCCACGCAATGAAAATTAGCCTTGTGACCCATGCCTTATTGTTAGCCTTCCACATCACACACAAATTATTCTTGTTGACATTGTGTTTCTTGAACACTCTGGGATTTTCAGAGTGATACACCAGTAAACGCTTCACTTTGAAGTCCCCACTAACATTACCATAGAACAAAAGAGTTAGCTATCCTTCATAGGCTTGTGTCCTGGCAGTGCCTTTTCCTTCTGTGTGATGTAGGTCCTCTTTGGCATTTTTTTCCAAAAGAGGCCTGTTTCGTCACAATTGAACACTTGTTGGGGCAGGAATCCTTCAGCCTCTACATACCCCTAGCATTCATCAACGAATTCTTCGGCTGTACATTTGTCAGAACTTGCAGCCTCGCCATGCCTTACCACACTGTGTATGCCACTTCGCTTCATGAACCTGTCGAACCAGACTTTTCTGGTCTTAAATTCACTAACAGCAGCACTCGTCCCAGGCATTTTCTTTATGAGATCCGCATGCAACACTATCTCCCACTAACTGTTTTTCATTGATCCACACCAACAACAAGTTCTCCACATCCTCGATTGTTTGTGATCTCTGTTTCGTTAGCATATTTACCCCTTTTACAACATCAGCTTCCTTGATTTCTGCTTTCTTCGCCAGGATGGAACTGATTGTTGATGTTGACTTCCCATACATCCTGGCGAGCTTGGCCACACATACGCCACTTTCATTTTTGCTACAAGTTCTTTCTTGAATTCTGTCGTGTTTCTCACCTTCTTTACCAAAAAGCTGGCACTCTGAACTTTCTTTGGCCTCATGGTGGCTTATTTCACAATCGCAATCAATAAACAAGCACAAAAAACAATGGATGACCGCGCGGAGTATTGCTAACTCAATGAGAGACACAGGCAGACTGAGTCCGGTACGTGTGAGAAGTGGCATCCTGGGCGGGTGGACGCGTCTGATACGGATGATTTCCGAGCAGATGTACAAAACCCGGGGTGAAACTTCACCAAAAAGTGCTCGAAATCTGAATTGTACAATTTCCGCATGGGACGAAAACCAGGGGTCCACTGTATTTGAGGACTAAGTCTGCTGCATCAGGATTTTGTTAGAAATAGTGTACATATCCAGTAAGCTGTCCATCCAGTGGACTAAATCCATTGCACCAGGGTCATTCCATGTCAAGTGGACCAGGGCTCCCCACCTCACCAACAAGGATTTTGATGAAACATGGTGTGCTGGATCTAAACTAACTTTGGTAAAGTTTCAGATCTGCCAATGAAATGGTTGCCGAGATAGAACCCTTTGTTTGACACCATGCAGCGACCGTGTACCGTAACCCTGTGAAATTTTGGCAATTTCAAATCAAAATAATTTCTCACTCTACCAAAATAAATGAAACTTTGCTATCTTACACAACTTCTTACACTTAATCCAATTGAACTATTATTGATTCACATTTTTTTTAAATTGATATACTGACTGAGCCTTAACCCTTTGACTGTTTCGGTCGTATATATACATCTTACGAGCCAGTGTTTCGGATGTATATATACTCAAAAATTCTAGCGGCTTCAAATCAAGCGGGAGAAAGCTGGTAGGCCTACATATGAGAGAATGGGTCTGTGTGGTCAGTGTGTGCTGTATAAAAAAAATCCTGCAGCACGCAGTGCATGAGAAAAAAAAAACTCCGACCATTTTTTGGGATTAAAACGCCGACTTTGAGGTGTATTTTCGTATAGTATTTATGGTTGTATTCTCATTTTCGTGGTCTCATTTGATAGAATCAGAAAACATATTACAGAAATAGAAATGATTTAGATTAGTTTCATGATGAAAATGGCCTTGAAATTGAGCTCAAAGTAGTGGAAATGTTCGATTTTTGCCAATGTTCAAGAGTACACAAATCATGCCATGCGTCCAATACACGTCAACTGGTGAGTCTAATATTCTTACACAAGTGCACTGATATTATTTATACCATTTTTACAATACTGCAGTAGTCTGCATAACAGTAAATCTTCTATTTTTTGTGTGAATAAAAAATCAAAATAGAAAGCAAGAGTAATATAAGAGGGGCCTAAAGACGTGACTAATGAACAGAGAAAATCTTATTTTAGTGCCAGGAATGTATGCATTGTTTATTCTGGACCCTATTTTGAAATTGACATCTTTTTTATTTTGCATGAAATTGGCCAAATTGCCAATTTCTGACCACTTTATTGGGTAGTTGAAATCAGTAAATTTGTGGTTTATTGTACTCAATTGATAGAACAACTGGAGTTCTAAAGAAATAGCTATTAGTTTGGTCGACTGTAACAATGGAATTGGCCGAAAATAGGGCTCAAAGTCGGTGAAATCGCCGATGCATATATATATCGCCGACATTGCTAACTTCGCGAGAGCGTAATTCCGTAAGTTTTCCATCAAATTTCGTACTTTTGGCGTCATTACCATCAGGAAACGATTCTCTATCATTTCATAAGAAAAAATCATTTTTTTCCAAAAATTTTGCGACATAGAATGACAGTTTCAGAATGGGGCCTCCAACAGTCAAAGGGTTAAAGTGAGGCAAAAATATCAATTCATCAAAAAATTGTCAAAGTTTAGCCTTCTGTGGCTTGTGTAATAATAAAGATATCCTAATGAAATTTTGTTTACTACAGTGGACCCACGGTTTTCATCCGGTGCAGAAATTGTACAATTCGGATTTCGAGCACTTATTTGGCAAAAGTTTCCCCGGGTTTCGTACATCCGCTTGAAAATCGTCCATATCAGATGCGTCCACCCACCCGGGACGCCGCTTCTCACGCGTACCAGACTCTGTCTGCCTCTATCTCTTGTTGAGTTAGCAATACTCCGTGCATTCATCCGTTGTTTTTTGTGCTTAATGATTGCGACTGTGAAATACGCAACCATGGGGCCAAAGAAAGTTCAGAGTGCCAGCCCTTTGGTAAAGAAGGTGAGAAACACGATAAAATTCAAGAAAGAACTTGTAGCAAAATATGAAAGTGGCGTACATGTGCCTTCTTCAGTGATTAAGGACATATGTGCAAAGTGGAATGAGTTGCAAAATTTTGTGGAGAATTATCACCCTAACAAAACTGTTGCAAGCCGTGTCTGCAACATGTTCAATGACAATGCCTTGTCCCATTTTAAGAAGAACATAAGAAAGAAGGAACACTGCAGCAGGCCTACTGGCCCATGTGAGGCAGGTCCAAGTCTCCCACCTGCTTAAGCCAATGCCCTAACCTAGTGGCACAGGGGTGCCACTAGGAAGCTTCTTTGGACCCATGGTGACTTATTTCACAGTGATAATCACTAAACCAGCAATAAACAGAATAAATTTATTGTGAAATGTTTGAAAGAGTGTGCTGGGTAATGTTCTCTCAATAGTAAACAACGCTAAACTGGCGTCCTTTGCGGCGAGGCGCACAAGCGCAGGCAGGTGGACAGGTCTGGTACTGACCGATAGACGAGGGAAACATTGACCGAAAAAAAGCGCTCGAAACTCGAAATCACCGATAGTCGGAGTTACCGAAACTCGAGGGACCACTGTAATTCATTGTTTTTTGTGCTTGTGACTGCTAAATAAGCCACCATGGGGCCAAAGAAAGTTGCGAGTGCCACCCCTTTGGTAAAGAAGGTGAGAAACCCAATAGAATTCAAGAAAGAACTCGTAGAAAAATTTGAAAGTGGCGTACGTGTGACCGAGCTCGCCAGGATGTATGGGAAGTCCAAATCAACGATCAGTTCCATCCTGGCAAAGAAAAAAAGAAATCAAGGAAGCTTATATTGCGAAAGAGGTAAATGCACTAATGAAGATGTTGATAAGTTGTTGTTGGTGTGGATCAACGAAAAACAGTTAGCGGGAGATAGTTGTTGAGGCGATAATTTGCAAAAGGCAAGGCAATTGCATGCGGATCTCATAAAGAAAATGCCTGGAACGAGTGCTGCTTTAGTGAATTTAAGACCAGCAAAGGCTGGTTCGCAGACTCAAGAATCGAAGAGGGATACACTGTGTGGTAAGGCAGGGTGAGACTGCAAGTTCAGACAAACATGCGGCCGAAAGAATTCATTGATGAATTCAAGGGATACGTAGAGGCTGAAGGATTCCTCCCTCAACAAGTGTTCAATTGTGACGAAACAGGCCTCATTTGGAAGAAAATGCCAAAGAGGAGCTACATCATGCAGGAGGAAAAGAAACTGCCAGGACACAAGCCTATGAAGGATAGGCTAACTCTTTTGTTCTGTGGTAACACTAGTGGGGATTTCAAAGTGAAGCCTTTTTCTGGTGTATCCTCTGAAAATCCTGAATGTTCAAGAAAAACAATGTCATGAAGAGTAAATTGTATGTGATGTGGAAGGCCTAACAATAAAGCATGGGTCACGAGGCTAATTTTCATTGAGTGGGTCAATGAAGTGTTTGGCCCGAGTGTGAAGAAATACCTCCTGGAAAATAAAATGCCACTCGAGTGCCTCCTGGTAATGGACAATGCTCCTGCTCATCCTCCATACTTGAAGACCAATTGTTTGAGGAGTTTAGTTTCATCACAGTGAAGTTCTTGCCCCCTAATACCACTCCTCTCATCCAGCCCATGGACAAGCAGGTCATTTCAAACTTCAAAAAACTCTACACCAAAGCAATGTTTCAAAGGTGCTTTGAAGTGACCTCGGACACCTGAATTGACCCCAAGATAGTTCTGGAGAAACACTTCAATATCCTCAATTGCATAAGCCTTTATATATATAGCCAGAATGTGTCCAAAGAAGGATTTTGAAGGCTTTGAGGCCGACTCTGACAACTCTACACCTGTTGGGAATCTATTGTGGCATTGAGGAGGTCCATGGGGTTGGATGTGGAAGAGTTGGTGTAGGACCACAGAGAAGAGCTAACCATTGAAGAGCTACAAGACCTTCAACTGGAACAGCAACAGATCACAGCTGAGGAAATTGCTTCAGAGGAGGAGGAAGAGAGAGGGGAGAATGTGCCTTCTTCAGTGATTAGGGACATTTGTGCAAAGTGGAGTGAGGTGCAAAGTTTTGTGGAGAATTATCACCCTAACAAAACTGTTGCAAGCCGTGTCTGCAACATGTTCCATGACAATGCCTTGTCCTATTTTAGGCAAATCTTAAAGAGACGCCAGAAACACAGCTCTCTGGACAGATTTTTGTGCGACAGGGGTCCAGTGACTCTCAAGCTGTTCCTAGTGCCAATAAAAGACAAAGAAGGGAAGTAACCCGGATAGGCCTTTGATACCTGAAGTCCTTATGGAGGGAGATTCCCCTTCCAAACAATAACCTCTCCTCCCTTTCCCCTCCTGCCTTCTTCCATAAGCCAACAAGAGTCTTCAAAAAAAGGTATGTAATAGTGATTTAAATGTTCATTTATCCATTTCATTAGTCATTTATATTTATTGATCATTGTTTTCTGCATGTAAAACTATTTTATTCTCTATAAAATGTATTTTTTTAATATTTTTGGGTGTGTGGAACGGATTAATTGGTTTACATTATTTCTTGGTAAATATTACTTCAGTTTTCCTTCAAATCGGTTTTCGGCCGACCTTCTGGAGCAATTAAAACAAAACCGGGGTTTTACTGGTATAACATTTCTGGTATATTTTTAAATGTTTATACAGTAGTGTACTGTACAGTGGTCCCTCAACTAACAAGATTCCATATAACGAGCAAATCGTGTAGCAGCGCTTTTCGCTAAATATTTCCCTCATGTAGAGAGCATTCCCTGTGTGGATCCATACCAGAACTGTCCGCCTGCCCCGCGCTTGTGCGGTGGACGGACGGGGCGCCAATCAAACTTTTACACTTTAGAGAACATAACCCAGCGCCTCTTTCAAACATTCACAAATTTTGTTAGATTGCTGGTTCAGTGATTGTCCTGTAAAATAAGTCACCATGGATCCAAAGAAGCTTCCTAGTGGCACCCCAGGGTAGAGGCATGCAGGGAGTGTAGCAATCATGCGGAGTATAGCATTCATGCAGAGGAGTGTAGCAGGCATGCAGGGTGGTAGCATTCATGCAGGGTGTAGCATTCATGCAGGGAGTGTAGCATTCATGCGGGAGTGTAGCATTCATGCAGGGAGTGTAGCATTCATGCAGGGAGTGTAGCATTCATGCAGGGAGTGTAGCATTCATGAAAGGAGTTAGCATTCATGCAGGGAGTGTAGCATTCATGCAGGGAGTGTAGCATTCATGCAGGGGTGTTAGCATTCATGCAGGGAGTGTAGCATTCATGCAGGGAGTGAAACATTCATGCAGGGTGTAGCATTCATGCAGGGAGTGTAGCATTCATGCAGGGAGTGTAGCATTCATGCAGGGAGTGTAGCATTCATGCGGGAGTGTAGCATTCATGCAGGGAGTGTAGCATTCATGCAGGGAGTGTAGCATTCATGCAGGGAGTGTAGCATTCATGCAGGGAGTGTAGCATTCATGCGGGATTGTAGCATTCATGCAGGAAGTGTAGCGGCATGCGGGGGAGTGTATCAGGCATGCAGGGAGTGGGAGGCAGGGAGTGTAGCATTCATTCAGGGAGTGTAGCATTCATGCAGGAAGTGTAGCGGCATGCAGGAGTGTAGCAAGAAGGCAGGGAGTGGGGATTCCCCTTCCAAACACTAAGCCTTCCCTCACTCTCCTCCCTATCTTCCAGATCCAGCCCCTCTTCAATAAAGGTAAGTAAATGTTATTTTTATTCTATTTATTATTTATTATGTAGTAGTATTTATAAAATCCCGTATGTGTTAATAATGTTGTTTTTGTATGTGAACATAATTAAAATGTATTTTTGTGAAATATTTTGGGTGGAATGGATTAATTGTATTTACATTATTTCTTATGGGAAATATGGTTTTGAATTCGAGCAATTCGTGTTAGAGCTAGCTCCTGGGCAGTTAAGATGGTTTCGAGGGACCACTGTATATTGAAATAAACAGAATAGAGGAAATCAGCTCTAATAAACATTATTTAGGTATGAATACTGGTCAGAAGGCCCGTCGTAAAGTCTGAAGCGTTGGTAAATGAGTATGTCACTAAGTGAGGAGGCTGTATATAGACAATTTGATATCAAATTTCTAGTATGGAAACATGGAATATGCCAGTAACGGTGGTCGCACAACACGTATCACTGGAAGGAAAAACCTTCATCAACATGTCACGGCTTATTTTGTTAAGAAAATTTGATTTAAATCAGTACAAGACTTATCCACAGATGACAAAAAACACTACTTATTCAACGTTCAAAAGTAAATCTTATGGACAATGACCAAATTTGTTTGCATCATGAAGCAATGTACCTCGAAAAATATGAAACAATGCAAAAGACATGCTACAATCCATTTGGAAAAAAAAAACCATCATCGAGAACAAAACTTTTGAGGGTTGATGGTTGAAATGGCCCCAAAAAATTGAATTGTTTGACAAAGGGGAAAAATCAAACCAGGTCAAAAAAATTGTTCTAAATGTATGTGATGCTCAAATAGCGGGGGACCATTGCCTCGTCCTCATCTTCTGATGATTTTGATATGGACAAGAATATACAGTAGACTGATTACGATCATAATTCATTCCCGAAGGCTGCTCAAGTGCCATTCCGAACAAATTTTCTCCCTTAACCCTTTCAAAAGTTATTCACGTACTAGTACAGCTTACGCCCTGGGGTTATTGACGTCTAGTACGCCTAAAATTCCCAGTGCCCTCAAATCAAGCAGAAACAGGCTGTTAGGCCTAGATGTGATAGAATGGGTCTGTGCGGTCAGTGTGCGCAGTATAAAAAAATCCCCACACCACCCAGTGCATAATGAGGAAAAAAAACTGACCTTATTTTTGGTTTTAAAACAGCGACTTTGCAGTCTATTTTCGTATGGTATTTATTGATGTATTCTCGTTTTCTTGATCTCATTTGATAGAATGGAAGATATATTACAGAAATAAGAGATGATTTTGTTTGGTTGACAAAGACAAGTACCTTGAAATTGAGCTCAAAGTAGCGAAAATGTTCGTTTTTGACTATGTTCAGGGTAAACAAATCACACCATCGTCAAACACATCAACTGGCAAGTCTAATATTCATCACAAGTACTCTATATTGTTTATACCATTTTTACAATGATGCAGTTGTATACATAACAGTAAATCTTCTTTTTTTTTGGTGAGAATAAAAATTCAAAATGATAAGCAAAAGTAATGTAAGAGGGCCTGGAAACGTGACTAATGAACAGAGATGATGTTATTTTAGTGAGGAATGTCTGCCTTGTTTATTCTGGACCCTATTTTGAAATTGGCATCGTTTGAAATTTGTGTAAATTGGCCAAATTGCCATTTTCTGACCATTATTTTGGGTAGTTGTAATTGGTAAATAAGCAGTTTCTTGTACTCAATCGATAGAAAAAAATGGAGTTCTAGCGGAAATAGCTATAATTTTAGTAGACTGAAACATTGGAATTTACCGAAAATAGGGGCTCAAAGTGGAAATCCCGTGCGTAAATGTCATCCATACCATAACTTGCGAAAGCATAATTCCGTTAGTTTTCAAAACCAAATTTCATAGTTTTTGTGAGCGTTATGATCGGAAAAAAATTCTCTATTATTTCATAAGATTTTTTTTTTTTTTTTTTAAAATTCTTGGACACTGAGAACAAGTTTCGGAGATCCCCTTGGACCCTGAATGGGTTAAGAAATTTTAAAGTCAAAGTGGTTAGTCTTTTCAGACCCCAAAATACATTAAAGCACTTACAATATTACACTTACATAATTGTACGATTTCCAAAATTAAAAGTAACTGGGGTCCACTGTACATGGGAATCTATACAGTGGACCCCCCAGTTTGTCAAATCATTACAGTGTTGGGTGTGTTTAAATTGTATTTGGGGTCTGAAATGGACAACCTATGAATTATTCCTTAAAGGGTAAATTGTTGAGGGAATGGCATAACTTTGGAATGATTGACAGCGGGGTCCCTGTATATATTTTTCCCAAAGAAAAAAAGTTGATGAAAATAAATTGTTTTTTAGAAGATGGTGAGGGAAGGGGCACAATAGCTGAAACAGGGGCATCACCAGTTTCTGCCACGCTCAAACACCATACCGTAAGCAAAGTTTCAAATGATGCCATCCACTTCACTTGCAAAACTTCCAATATGGGCACTAAAATGCCAGGCTTATGAATAACACAACTGCTCCCTGGTAATTACATTGCTTGCATTTCGATAAATGGTGGATTGGAAACGTTGTTGAAGTATCAGCGGAAGAAGTGATGCTTTGATGAAGTTTTGCACCTTTTGTGTTCCCCGGCCAGTTCATTTTACTGGCCTGAAAGACACAACATTTCTGGGGTGCCGGAGAAACACCACACTTCCTTTCTTCCTGTTCCATCAATACATCATCTGAGAAACCAGATAAGTTTTTTAGAATTTTAGGGGGCAAATAGCCACTGATTTAAAGCAATGCAATGAAAAAAATCAAGTAATCAGAACTTCAGCTTGGGAACCAACTGAAGATACCCTTTGAAACCGGGAATCTAGACTAAGCAGCTCCGTTATTGGCTTGGAAACCAGATACCCCAGCAAGGCTTTGAAACCTCAACAAAAAAAACCAAGACTACAGGCTTGGAAACCTGAACAAAAACCCACCCATGGCTGAGATTGCATGGTTATCAAAACGTGACCTCTATGGTTGCTGGTTCAAATTGATGGAAATACCACCATGGACCAACTAAACCAAAACTT
>WNWK01032417.1:0-2500 GCA_009830355.1 Cherax destructor
ATATATATGTATATATATATGTATATATATATGTATATATATATGTATATATGTATATGTATATATATGTATATATATATATATAAGCGTGTATGCACCTGGAGAAGAGAGGAGTGTAGAGGAGAGAGAGAGATTTTGGGAGATGTTAAGCGAATGTATAGGAACTTTTGAACCAAATGAGAGAGTAATTGTGGTAGGGACCTAAATGCTAAAGTGGAGAAACATGCAGAGAGGGTGTAGTAGGTAAGTTTGGGGTGCCAGGTGTAAATGATAATGGGAGCCCTTTGATTGAACTTTGTATAGAAAGGGGTTTAGTTATAGGTAATACATATTTTAAGAAAAAGAGGATAAATAAGTATACAAGATATGATGTAGGGCGTAATGACAGTAGTTTGTTGGACTATGTATTGGTAGATAAAAGACTGTTGAGTAGACTTCAGGATGTACATGTTTATAGAGGGGCTACAGATATATCAGATCACTTTTTAGTTATAGCTACAGTGGGAGTAAAAGGTAGATGGGATACAAGGAAAATAGAATCAGTAAGTAAAAGAGAGGTGAAGGTTTATAAACTAAAAGAGGAGGCAGTTAGGGTAAGATATAAACAACTATTGGAGGATAGATGGGCTAGTGAGAGTGTAGGCAATGGGGTCGAAAATGTATGGGGTAGATTTAAAAATGTAGTGTTAGAGTGTTCAGCAGAAGTTTGTGGTTACAGGCGAGTGGGTGCGGAGGGAAGAGGAGCGATTGGTGGAATGATGATGTAGAGAGAGTAGTAAGGGAGAAAAAGTTAGCATATGAGAGGTTTTACAAAGTAGAAGTGATGCAAGGAGGGAAGAGTATATGGAGAGAAAAAGAGAGGTTAAAAGAGTGGTGAAGCAATGTAAAAGAGAGCAGATGAGAGAGTGGGTGAGATGTTATCAGCAAATTTTGTTGAAAATAAGAAAAGTTTTGGAATGAGATTAATAAGTTGAGGAAGCCTAGAGAACAAATGGATTTGACAGTTAAAAATAGAGAGGAGAGTTATTAAATGGAGAGTTAGAGGTATCGGGAAGATGGAGAGAATATTTTGAGGATTTGTTAAATGTTGATGAAGACAGGAAGCTGTGATTTCGTGTGTAGTTCAAGGAGGAATAACATCTTGTAGGAGTGTGGAAGAGCCAGTTGTGGGTGTAGGGAAGTTCGTGAGGCAGTGGGTAGAATGAAAGGGGTAAGGCAGCTGGGATTGATGGGATAAAGATAGAAATGTTAAAAGCAGGTGGGGATATAATTTTGAGTGGTTGGTGCTATTATTTAATAAATGTATGGAAGAGGGTAAGGTACCTAGGGATTGGCAGAGAGCGTGTATTGTTCCTTTGTATAAAGGCAAAGGGGACAAAAGAGAGTGCAAAAATTATAGGGAATAAGTCTGTTGAGTGTACCTGGTAAAGTGTATGGTAGAGTTATTATTGAAAGAATTAAGAGTAAAACAGAAAGCAGGATAGCAGATGAACAAGGGGCTTTAGGAAAGGTAGGGGGTGTGTAGACCAAGTGTTTACAGTGAAACATATAGGTGAACAGTATTTGGATAAGGGTAAAGATGTTTTTGTGGCATTTATGGATTTGGAAAAGGCGTATGATAGGGTAGATAGGGGGCAATGTGGCAGATGTTGCAGGTGTATGGAATAGGAGGAAGGTTACTGAAAGCAGTGAAGAGTTTTTATGAGGATAGTGAGGCTCAGGTTAGAGTGTGTAGGAGGGAAGGGGACTATTTCCCAGTAAAAGTGGGCCTTAGACAAGGATGTGTGATGTCACCGTGGTTGTTCAATATATTTATAGATGGGGTTGTAAGAGAAGTGAATGCGAGGGTCTTGGCAAGAGGTGTTGGGCTAAAAGATAAAGAAGCAAATACAAAGTGGGAGTTGTCACAGTTGCTTTTTGCTGATGACACTGTGCTTTTGGGAGATTCTGAAGAGAAGCTGCAGAGGTTGGTGGATGAATTTGGTAGGGTGTGTAAAAGAACAAAATTGAAAGTGAATATAGGAAAGAGTAAGGTGATGAGGATAAAAAGAATAGGTGACGAAAGATTGGATATCAGATTGGAGGGAGAGTGTGTGGAGGAGGTGAATGTATTCAGATATTTGGGAGTGGACATGTCGGCGGATGGGTCTATGAAGGATGAGGTGAATCATAGAATTGATGAGGGGAAAAGGGTGAGTGGAGCACTTCGGAGTCTGTGGAGACAAAGAACCTTGTCCATGGAAGTAAAGAGGGGAATGTATGAGAGTATAGTTATACCAACGCTCTTATATGGGTGTGAAGCATGGGTGATGAATGTTGCAACGAGGAGAAGGCTGGAGGCAGTGGAGATGTCATGTCTGAGGTCAATGTGTGGTGTGAATATAATGCAGAGAATTCGGAGTTTGGAAATTAGGAGGAGGTGCGGGATCACCAAAACGATTGTCCAGAGAGCTGAGGAGGGGTTGTTGAGGTGGTTTGGACATGTAGAGAGAATGGAACG
>WNWK01032417.1:7500-21912 GCA_009830355.1 Cherax destructor
ACAGACATTGCCGAACAGGAGTAGGTTGCGCCATACCTTAATGGTGCCTCGGGCTTCTAAGTTGGTGGAACCTCCATTCACCTGCTTAAGAAGGTCGGTGAATTTTCCTGCCACATATGGGCGAGCCGCCTTAGAAATGTGAGATAGGGTACTGGTAGCAGTGGATTTGAATGCCATCAGAAGATCTTCACAACTGAGGAGGTAACCAACTTGCATCTGCCTGTGGAAGCTGTGGGCTGCTCTCTGCAGGGATCATATGTGATCCAGCACACCCAATGTGTGCACGTATAAGGTCATTCCTGTTGAGTGCCCGAAACTCGCCACACACCTGACATGTGCCTCTTCTTTCATTGTTAGGTGAATTGTTTCCCTGCTTTGTGGCTGGATAGCTGCATCAACTGCCATACCTCAATCTGTGTGGTTAGCTTGGGCTGAAGGGAATATGATATGTGTGTTTGTTGTTCATGGTGGGGGAGGAGAGGGGTGAAGGAGAGCATAGACCTAGATCTGTTTGGTGGTCTCAAGTCCTCGTGGAAGATAGGGAAGGGAGGAGGTGGAGGTGGTGTGAGGAGTGATGAGGGTGAGGGAGTAGTTGAGGAGGGGTGATGACCTTGGGAGGCAGGCCTTGGTCCGAGGACATACGGTGGTGTGGGTGCCTCTGAGCTAATTTCATTCTCCTCCCCGTTTGGTGTACTAGCCTCAACGAGCAGTATTTTATAGTATTGTGACCACGAGCAAGTGGTACTGATCAATTACAACACTGCGACCTTGCTTGGCTGGGTGCTTGGTTCTTGCAGGATTGCGTGGTCCTGTGGGTTAGTGCATCATGGGTTATCGCTCACCATGAGGTGGGCCAAAGCAGCATGGGTTCGAATCCTTGGCTAGTTGCAGTGTTGTTATTGATCAATACCACTTGTTCGTGGGCGCAATAATATAATATATATATATATATATATATATATATATATATATATATATATATATATATATATAATTGTGTGTCTTACCTAATGAATCAAACTTGCCGAACTTCTTTATAGAAGTGGACTTTTCCCCAAAAAAAATTTAACATTTTTTTTTTCCTTGACAATGTCGATTTTTTTTTTTTTATCAGACCTAACCTTAAAAACGTCACCTAACCTAATGTAATCTACCTTACATTTTTTAGCCCAATTCTATTACCTATGAAATAGATACTTAAAGTTTATTTAATGTAACTATATAAAACAATGTTTCATGTTTAGATTGATTTTCGCATATTTATAGCATAAAACATTTTTCACTCTGCTTATTCGGCAGAGAAGAGTCTTGCTTTTTATGCCTTCCTTGCCCGTTTGGTCTTTTTCGGCATCACTTGATATAATCATTAAGATAACTGCAGCTAGTGAGGATTCGATCCTGCGTTGCCATGGCCGGCCCTGTGAGAACAGGACGAACTACACATCACTCTGTCCATTGGCCCACAAATTCTCAAAAATCAGTTGCATTGACTGAGCGCTTGGTGTTTGAGAATTTGTGGCCCAGTGGATAGTGTGATGCGTACTTTGTCCTGTTCTCACAGGGATGGGCATGGTTAGCCGCAGTTTTGTTAATGATTCAAAATCACTTGTTTCGTGTTTTCATTAATATGCAAATCAACAATGGGTGGAGCTGAAAAGAGGAATTCCAAGCAAATACGTTCGCAGGAAACATCGTTGCTCAAATAAGGTAGGCGGGAGGCAGGAGGCGATAAGTGCCCTAGGCATTCCAATCGCCAGTGCCTAGTGCCCCGTGCCATAATGAATGAGTATTAAAGCATTAGAAGACAGCTAACCCACAAGCACTGATATTGTAGTAATAACCTCACGAATGTGATATTAGTAACACGACAATTATCCAAAATTTGGTCATACATCGACATGTTGTAAAAGACTTAACATTGTAAATACTATAGATATATCTAGCAATTGTCTTAGGAATTTTTCGATACATCTAGAAAACGGGTCCACAGCCGACTCATTTAAAGGGGGAGACATCTGTAGTTTATCCAAAACGAAGATGGCCATGGTTTTCTATCCCACAAGATTCAGAGGCAGATGTATATCTAACCATCAAAACCAGTAATAAAACAAACCCTAATTAATCGGTGTGGCACTGCAACACTTAAGGCATTCCATGGCGTTTGTATAGGAGTACGTTTTTAGGCTATGCACGATAGCCTCTACTATAAAAAAGTCTGAATTTGAATAAGCAGCCTCTGTTATTATATAATGAACGTTTATCATGTTTTATAATTGCCGATTCTACAATATTCCGTTCAAGCCAAATGGAACAAGGGGCGATGACCCTGGCTTCCGACCAGTTTGCTGAGTTATTACAGACTAGTGGCTAAAAATAGCATTTGATTTTTGGGCAATCGAATATTTGTGTTTTGATATCCTAACATCCAGAGCTATGCCAGTCTGTCCCATATAAGATAAGTTGCACCCAATGCAACCAATTCTGTACACACCAACAACACATTGTTGAGGAGAATTCTTTATTAGGATACGTTTAATAGTCCGTGAATTCTTAAAAACTACTTGTATGATAAATCTTTTAAGAACATTCGGTAGAACAGAATTTATCCGTCCTGCTTCTTCAATCCAAATGATCGAAGTCATTCATGGTGAAACTTTTCCTGTAATAAATGTCCTGAACTGTATACAAGTGTCTTTTTCCACATTTCGTCGGTATCACCATACCATTTCTCGATTCTTATTGTATTCATAAGTTAATGTTAAACCCTCCGGGTCACACAGCATAAACTTTGGGAATCATTCACATTACGTACATTTGGCTCGCGTGGGCAGGACGGGGAGAAGACAAAGCCAATCTGATGACATGAAGGCAGTGTGGCCCGTGGGAATTACACGAGAATTAAAAGAGATGGATGAATGAAGATAATGTACAGAGGAAGGGGAAGACACAAGAGCATGAAGCTCACGGGAAGGAGTAAATAAAAAAAGGGAGAGGGAGAAGGTGAATAGCGCGGAATGTAATGAGACATTTATGGGCTGGATGAAATATTGAGAGAGAGAGAGAGAGAGAGAGAGAGAGAGAGAGAGAGAGAGAGAGAGAGAGAGAGAGATGAGATTAATGTGATTTCCCCAACAAGGAGAGGTTTGCGGACACGAGTGTCTTCTCCTCTCGATGTATTCATCTAGGTATATTCTAGCAATTTTCGTCTATTTGTATTCGTCTCTGTGTACTCAAAAAGTTGTACTCGTCTAGTTGTAATCACTTGGATGTACTTACCTTGCTGTATTCTCCGAGTTGTATTCAATGTACTCAGGTTGTACTCATCTAGTTGTCGTCTATTTGTACTCAGTTGTACGAATATAATTGCACTAACTAATATGTGCATATATAACTTACACAACCTACAATCAAGAGATAACTTCCTTTGATGATAACTCCTTACTTTTAACTTTGATGAGTTCCGAAAGTTTTTCTACTCCCGGAGCCCTGCCATGGGCCAGGCTCATCTGGTGTCTGTCTGGTTAACCAAGCTGTTGCTGTTGGTAGCCCACACCTCCTAATAACCATCACAGCCTGGTTGATCAAGTGTAAGTGTTCGTGCTAAAAAGATGCTTTTTCCAGTTATATCACAGTACACACCAAAAATTACATCCACTCAACAATCAGCCGTTTCATCTGCTTTATACGTTGCATTAAGCATTAAAGACTGATTTTTACTAAACCCGTAGGAATCATGGTGAACGGGAGCCATTCAGATCTGATCCAGGTGTGGGGAAGATGGTCACGAGCCCCTCCCCAGCATCAACATATGAAGTATGAAAATGTCCCACAGCTTCACAACCCAGCTGTTAACTCTGATATACGTCCCGGAACTTCACGTCCCAGTTTTCACTTCAGGATTTCCCGCCCAGCGCGTTCCTCCCATGGGAGTTCCGGAGTCACCCTCCCTCCCGTCCGTCAGTCCGCTCGAACCCACCTTTACCTCCTCCCGCATACCGCCACCCGCCTAAGGCAACCCACCAACCGCCACCAGCTTAAAGTGCATAAGTGTTAGCAATAGAGCTAACAGAATCCTTGGCTTTATATCAAGAAGTATAAATAATAGAAGTTCTCAGGTTATTCTTCAACTCTATATATCTTTGGTTAGGCCTCATTTAGATTATGCTGCACAATTCTGGTCACCGTATTACAGAATGGATATAAATGCACTGGAAAACGTACAGATGAGGATGACAAAGTTGATCCCATGTATCAGAAATCTTCCCTATGAGGATAGACTGAGGGCCTTGAATATGCACTCTCTAGAAAGGCGTAGAATTAGGGGGGATATGATTGAGGTGTATAAATGGAAAACAGGAATATATAAAGGGGATATAAATGTATGACATGACATTTATACCTTATCGGAAAAACCACAAAACAAACAAATACTTGTATAAATATCCTCTATAACCAATAACCATGTACATGATTTTGAAACACCTTCCGAGGCCAACACAATTTTTTTTTCCCAAGAAAAGACAATGGCATTATAATTTCGATACTCCAATCTATTTACTACCACTGTTCTCATAGATCCTGTTCTGTCCCGAACACACAGCGAGGCAAGCCCCCGCCATCTACCCCTAACTCAAAACCCCGAAAAACAACCCCCACCTTCATCTGCGCCCTGAGTCGGAAAGTCACACTATCATATCAAACTAATGAGAGGAAAACCCCAACCTCGACCCCACCCGCCCCTTGCTCCTAACCCCCCCCCTCATGCAACTCACATACATACCTAATGAAGTATACACCTTCCCCTTCCCCCACTGAGAGACCAACCCCCTATTCAGCACCCCCACCACCCTCAATAAGATACCCATCGTTAATTGCTGATACCCCTCTGGAAAAGCCTGTTCCCATGCCCGACCATACAAAACTCGATTCCTACATACTGTTCTATAGAACCTAGCTGCTAACGCCTGAACACGTAATTCTCCCCTGACCTCCCTCATGCTCCAAGACACAGAAATATAATCCAATGCCAAGTACATTACGACCCTACGTACATCCTCTGCACAACCCCCAACGTCTAAACTAAGAATCCTCAAACTTGACAAACCCCTCCCCCCTACCCTTCGTATAATTCTCCCAAACCATTCCCTCCCCTCGCCAACTCCTCACAAAAATAAACTGAATGATAAGCCGTCTCTAGCATACCACAACTATTACAACTACTACTCCCTACCAACCCCATCACAAAAAGTTGTGCCCTCGATGCAAGTATGCCATGTAAAAAACGATAACCCGTTTCCCTTACCCTTGAAGGCAATTTCAACTTCTTTAGATAGTACCAAAAACTTCTCCAATCATACAAAGGGTATGTCTCCTCACCTTGCAGTGCCTTACTACAGCTTCCTACCCTATCTAACCTACCCACCCGTACCTTCCCCGGATCCACTACAACAAGAAGGTGCCACAAAAGCGTCTCACAAACCATGAGATCCCTACCCTGCCACCACCTCCGCACCTCCCTCATTACCTCATTCACCCTCCTCCTCCCACGGGGCCCTTCCTAGCTAAAAATTCTTGTCTCACATATACCCCCATTAACCATCTTTTCAAAGGAATTAATCCCATATCCCCATGAATGACCCTAGTCGTTACAACCTCCTCCCTTAACAAGTGTCTCCCGTAACCCCAAACAAAACGCATGACCCTCTGCCTCAACCTCTGTATATCACCCTCAATCAGCGGATATACCTCAGCCACAAACCATAATTTACTGTACACCAAAGTGTTAACAACTGTGACCCTTTGCAAAAGGGTGACTTCCCCTGCCCTCCATCCCATCATCCTGTTCAATGCCTCCTCCACCACCAATGAAGAATTGATTTCTCTTGCCCTCCTCGGCTCCACACAGAAGAACACGCCACAGATTTTTATATTATCAACCGTTACCCATCCATAAATCTGGCCCAACATCCCCCGTACCCATGTACCCACCTCTAACAATTTTGACTTCACTCTATTAACTTTCATACCTGTCGCAGCTCCAAATATCTCAATTATACGATTTACATTCCCCAATCCATCCGAGCTCCCACTAAAATTGGGGTGTCATCCACATATCCGACAATCCCCGGAGCACCGTCCCCTAACTCACCCATCTCCCTAACTCCCTCCCGCACCATCCCATAGAACGGATTTTGCAAACATGCAAAGAGAAGCTGCGACAAGGGACATCCCTGACACAGCCCCCTCTCCATGCCTACCTCAGACCCCACCTTCCCATTCACCTGCACCCTAACTGAAACCCAAGAATACAGCATGCCCACCCACTCCACGATTTCCTCACCAAACCCCTGTCTTATCAAGATCTCCGTAACATTCCCCTGTCTACGCTGTCTTATGCCGTTTCCCAATCCAGCCCTACAACACCTCCCCCCTTGCCTACCTTCCACAAAACCTCTGATTCTACGATGTCCTCCGCTAAAACTACGCTCCGGAACCCCGTATTGTCCCTTATCTAAGAAGTCGTACAAAACTTTCTTCATACGATTTTCTAAGATGCGCGCAAAATTTTTATAATCGGAAGAGAGTAATGTGATTGCCCTATAATCCTTCAAAGTATGACTATCCTTTCCCTTTGGAACTAAGACCACAACCCCAGTACGCTGATCCTCGCTTTTACAACCTGACGTTTTCATACCATTGAATAGAGCTAACAAAACCCCTCGCAACACTCCCAATGAATCATGTAAAAATCCCCTGAGATTCCGTCAATCCCTGGTGCCTTTCCCAAGTGTTGTCCATGCACCGCCTGCCAAACTTCTTCAGTAATGCTCCCCTCCATACATTCTCTAATCGCATTAAAAACCTCATTTTGTAAATCCCGCAATTGACCCTGTATGTCCGCAATATCACCCATGGGGTACCTCCCTCCCCCTTTATAACATTCCTGTAACTGATATTCCAAATAACGCTGCTTACCGTACTTTAACCTCGCCTCCTCCCTACCCAGCCTACTGTAAAAATCCTTAATAGCCACCTTCGCTCTATCCGTCCACCACTGCACAACATTAACAATTCCACTACCCCCCCCCCCCAACCTTTCCCACCAATCTGCAAAACCCTCCATATGATCAAGGCCCTGCAACAAACCCGTATTTAATTTCCAATAACCAGGAAATATGAGGACCACCCCAACCCATCCCAGATTTGCCAAAACACCCCTATGATCAGAGAATCTCACTTCCACGCAAGTTACACTGCCGATCTGTATAGCCGATGACACACATACCCGATCCAGCATTGCTGCATAACCGTTTCTGACAAAAGTATGCTCCACTTCCCATCCACCACCCCGCACTACATTCTCCACCCCTACTGCCCCCAATACATCCCGCAAAACCCCCAACATACATCTTGCTCCCAGAGGCTCAACGTCCCTTCCCCTAATCACACAATTCCAGTCACCCGCAATTATGATAATCAAGGGAAGACCACGCAAAGCATAAACCAGATCCCTCCTAACAAAATCCTCTTTAACCCGCGGTTATTACTCGCTGGCATATACATCCCGATGAAGCACACCTGAATGTCACCCCACTCCCCATCCACCCTGACTATCCTGCCACCCCCCTCCCCCCTCTTCCCATGCCTTCAAAGTGAAGGGGCTGGTCTCATGTACCCCTACCGTCACTTAAATGCTCAGAACTCCCAGTATATAACTTATACCCATTCAATACCAGGTCCCTACCACACCGGAAATTATGTTCCTGGAGTATACATACATCAACATTCATACGTTTCAAAGTCACCTCTACCCATCTCCTCTTGACCTCCGCCCGGAGGCCATTCACGTTCATATTTAAACATCTGAATTCTGTAGCGGGGGCTTCCCTCTCTGCCTCACGGGACCCGATACTCTTGTCGTAGCTGTACTATTATTCCCCCGACTCACCCTCCCCCTTCCCCCACCTGTCCCCCTCAATCCTTCCTTGGCACCTTTCACTACCTCCACCAAGGCCTTTTTGCAACTCCGCTGGCCAGAAGTGATGACATCATCTTCCCCTGTGCCACTAGACCTCTTATGGGACACCCCATAAACTCCATATCCCAATCCCCAGATGCATGATGCACCTCAACTTCAGCCACAACCGTCGATGGGTGATTGGACACAGTGGACCTCTCAACACTGTCACCTACCAAACCCCCTACCTCAGACCCCATGCCAACCTCCGGTTGCATCAGACCCTCTGACATAGGGCTATCCAACAGCCTCTGCAAATCCCCCAGACTGGGGACCTGCAAATCCTCAACCAACTCCACCTCCCCTGCACACTCCACCAATACACCTTGGGATGTATCCTCGTACACATCCCTCGATGCCTTCGTCAAACTCAAGACCTCCAAGTCAGCCTCCTCAACCACGTCATTCCATTTCTCCGACACATCGGTCTTATGAAACACCCCTCTGCTACAGGTGTCTCCATGTCCACAGCCACCATTGATTAGTCGCCTCTTCTTGATGAGTCTCCTCACGTTGATTATGAGGACGGGGACCCCAGCGCTGAGCACACGTAGCCGCTACATGCCCTGGGGCCCCACAGATGCGACACGTCCTCTGCTGCCCAGAGTACGTCACATAAACCTGAGTCCTAAAATCTTCCATGATAACATACGACGGTATTTGTCATCTCAGGGTCATCTTGAGAGAATAAGATCACTCCAGCATTCCTGCGTAAATACCCTGGGCCCACCGGCCCTCATTGGCTACATGTATGGTCCCAAACTGGCTGAAAACCCTCCTTACATCCACTTCAGTCACCTCAAATAGTATGTTGCTAATTCGTATCCACGAATAGCGTGCTGAAACATCACAAAGGCGTACATCCAGTCCTGCATTGACCTTGATACACTTTTCCTGGTATTTGTTGACAACATTCTCGTTAGCTCCGGTGGTCATGAATTTAACGAAGATCCTCGCAGCTCCATTTAAAGAAATCCCAAATAAATCTTCATTAGGAATTCTGAAAGTGTCTCTCAGAAGCAAGGGCATAATAACTTCCGCGTTGCTGGGGTATACAGCTCCTTGCAGCAAGTCAATACAGACCGTATTCACTCTACGTCTGTAGCCGTCCGCCATCTTGTGAAAACCAAGTTTTGATAAGTCGCCACCAGGAGGCAGAGCACCAACGTCCGACCAGTACGGGCGCTGGTCAGGGAATCACTATACACGTCAGTGAGACTGGTCTGTACTTTAATGTCTCGTGCCTGTCTCCTTTCTTAAAAATGGGGAGTACATTTGCCGTCTTCCATTCCTCAGGTACTTGCCCAGTTTCTATGGATGTGTTGAAAATTGCTAGTGGCACACAGCGTCTTCGTTCCCTCTCTGAGGACCCACGGAGAAATATTGTCCGGTCCCACTGCCTTTGAGGTATAAAGCTCAATTAGCAGGTGCTTCACCTCCTAATCGGTTGTGTGTATTTCATCCAGCACTTGATGGCATATCCCTTGTTGGTGTACCCCCTATTCTGACTTCCCGAAGTCCTTTCTGTCTCCACTGTAAATACTTTCTTAAATCTCATGTTGAGCTCATCACATACTTCTTGGTTGTTTATTGTGAGCTCCCCACCTTCTTTCTTCAGCCTGATTACCTGGTCCTTGACTGTTGTCTTCCTCCTGATGTGGCTATACAACAGCTTGGGTCAGATTTGACTTTCGGTGCTGTCTTTTTCCTACTGTCGCTGGGCCTCCCTCCTTATCTGTGCATACTCGTTTCTGGCTCTACGACTAATCCCTTTATTTTCATGGGCTCTTTGTCTTCTGTACTGTTTCCATTCTCTAGCGCACTTAGTTTTTGCCTCCCTACATTTTTGGGTAAACAAAGGGCTCATTCTGGTCTTCCCATTATTTCTGTTGCCCTTGGGAACAAACCTCTCCTCTGCCTCCTTTCATTTTGTTGTCACATAGTCCATCATTTCGTTTACTGATTTTCCTACCAGTTCTCTTTCCCACTGAACCTCCTGCAGGAAGCTTCTCATGCATGTGTAGTCTTCCTTTAGTAGTTTGGATTTTCTCATCCTACTCCTGTTACCCTCTCCACTTGTAACTCTACTATGTATTAAAAGCTGAGAACCACGTGATCCCTAGCTCCGAGGGCTCGATGTCCGAGCTACTCAGGGTGAATACGAGGTCCAGTATTGCTGGAAGGACGTGTTTTCATGTAAATTCGCGTCTTCGCTAAAATGTGTTGGACGTCTTTCCATGTACATTCTTTTATGAACAGAATTTGTATTAGATTAAGAAATACTCTTGTTTGGATTCATAGAGAACCTCTGTAAATTAAACAGATGGAGAGTGGAGGATAGTCCACATCTCTGATCTATGCTTGAATATGAAGCTGGTCCCGAACAGACAAGACTAAATCTTCATTATTTGGTCGCGATAGTTGCTTCCGACGTATTAAAAATAACGAACACATTGAGGACGTGATATTTCAAAAGGGAATTGATGAAACGAATCCTCTTATGATAAAGCGATGGACACATGTTAAAGATTTATTCTCGAAGAAATAGGAGGAGAATTTAAAGAAGAGAGTCTTCTTGTCACAGTGAACATACTCTTTCGATACGTTTCCATTAAGAAACGATTGAACATGGAAAGACGTTTCTAACATTTTTGTTTAGACATAAATGACCAAGAAAACACGTCCTAAACATTTCAGGTAAGGCACGAATGAACTCGATCAGAGAAAGAGTTAGCGGGAGGGAGAGAGGAAGGGGGCGGAGAGAGAGAGAGAGAGAGCAAGCCAGTGAGCCAGAAAGCTTACAGCACTTCGCCGTATCTCTCATCTGCTCGACAGTAACGGTTGCAAGATTCTGTATGAGGCACAAGTACGCTCACACCTTGAGTATGCTCCACTTTCTTGGTTTGCCTGTCCCCCATCTCATCTGCGACTGCTTGACAGAGTAGAGAACAGAGCAAGACGTCTCATCTCTCGCCTGGACCCATCCTGGATAGATCTGTCATTTCAGCAGAGCCTTCAACACAGGAGGGATGTGGGTGGCCTTACTGTTATGTTCAAGGCCAACATTGTCAAAGTACCACACTTAGACCCACGTCGAGGACAGCGAGAAGCAAGCTTCTATTCCACAAGACGGGCAGAAAGCAGCAACTTCACTCTGGCTGTACCATTCTCCAGAACATCACTTCATCTGAGATCATTTATCCCCAGGATGACTCGAGTCTGGAACACATTCGTACAGCATTATGTCAACGAGATAGAGTCAGTTGATCAAATGAAAATGTTGGCCCACAGATGGCTCCAACTTCATCCTATTTCCTACTTGTATGTTTCATAACAATAAAAATGCTTTCAAATGAGCTGATGTAGGTAACAGCTCTTAGCTTGTCAATAAAGTTAGGAATCCTTAACTTGTAAATAGCGTGCCAATAAAGCTAGGGATCCTTAAACTTTGTCAAAGCCTGTGTAAAAATAAATAAAGAAAAAAAACAGGGAGGGAGAGAGAGAGAGAGAGAGACAGACTTACTACTTACTACTGCTACTCTCTCTCGCTCTCTGTCTGTCTATCTGTCTGTCTCTCTCTCTCTATCTCTCTGTCCCTCTCTCTCTCTTTCCCTCTTTTTTTTTTACATAGGGTTTGACAAGGTTAGGTTAAGGATCCCTAGCTTTATTGACAAGCTATTTACAAGTTAAGGATTCCTAACTTTATTGACAAGCTAAGAGCTGTTACCTACATCACCTCATTTGAAAGCATTGTTATTGTTATGAAACATACAAGTAGGGGACAGGGTGAAGATGGATGTAGTCGCTCATTTAATCACGAATATGATTTTGTATTTTAAACCGATGGAATAATATTCAAATTTGAAGACAAGTGTCATGTATGTTTTTCAATAACATTGAAGAGTGTACTTCAATTTTGTACCAAATGAATAAAAATTTATTTATTGGTGAGCATAATTCATATTTAATAATTGCTTGATAGAGACAGGGATATAGTAATCTTGTTTGGGCATGTTTTTTGGGAGGTTGTAGACTGGCCTGAATGAACAGGGTTGAAGGAAGTTACCCAGAACCAATAGATGTATTTAAATTAGGTAAGAGGATGGGGCAGATAGTGGACTAACTTATTTCAAAATGAATGAGTGTGCTAGAGGTGGCAATGTATTTTTAATTCATATTCAGAATGCTTTTTAACTCGTATGAAATATAAATTGAATATATCTTTTTAAACAGTGTATATGTGATACTTTAGAGGGATTCATGTTTGACTGGAAAAAAATCCAGAAAGGAGAGGAAAAGAGAGTTCATGTGATGCAGACTGTGAAGAGTGTTCTGGCAATATAAAAGGATTAAGATAACTGTGCTGTATTTCCATGGACTGATAATTTCATGGAATTATATTAGATAAGTTTTTAAATAGCTTACTGGAATAACCTATGATGTATAAGATAAATAAAGCAAGTTCGAACAGGAATGAACCTTCGCCTCTCCCTCCCCACCTCTTGATGAAGGAGGCTTGAACCTCCCGCAGGGGGAGGTTCTCGGTAACACTTGAAAACATCTGTACGGAGTATTGAGTAGAAATTTATCTCAGTTATTGACAAAGGAGGAGGTAGTCATCATTGAAAATCTTAGACACATTATGTAAACCAGTGTGAAGTAGAGACAGCAGAGATTTATTCCATATATTGTTAAAGAAGAACAAAAAGGCACAACACCGTGACTGGAACAATACGACGACGTTTCGGTCCGACTTGGACCATTTACAAAGTCACACTAACAGGGTTATTTGTATGTTATCGAAGAAGGTAGTGTCTCTTCTTTATGTCTCATGAACATGTAATATATCAGAAGCATCTTTCTAATTCTACCTTCATCTAGTTCATACTTCACATGCTGTTATACAGGTATGTGTATATATGATCGTCAGAGTTTTCTTCTAATCTCTTAATGGTACTTGAATTCATAATGTTTCCTTTCATCTGCATGAGGAGGTGGGTGGTAATTCTTCCACAGTAAGCCCTGCGTAGTCGTAAAGAACGACTAAAATGTCTGGAGTAAGAGCTGGTAACCCCTTTCCTTGCATTAATGACTAAAAAGACAGAGAACAAAAATTTAAAGTTTGTTTGAATGTGCGTTGTAGTCGAATACATGTGAAGAAAGAAATGATTGTGAATGTCATGCATGAAAAGAAGTTAGATGACCTAGTTCTAAACGAAACGACGTTAAAGTGGGTAGGAGAATATCAGTGGGGACGTGTAAATGAGATTAGGTTTGGTGTATCTGAAAGAATTAAAGTTAAGGAAGGAGTAGCGGTTATAATAAATGATGAAATATGAAAAGAAAGGAGGGAATGAATATAAGTGTATAAAATCAAGAACTAAGGGTAGAGAAGCTAGTAATAGTAACTTATTTTTTCTTGCACCTGAGGAAGATAGGAGTTCAGAAGAGAGAGAGAGAGAGAGAGAGAGAGAGAGAGAGAGGAGAGAGAGAGAGAGAGAGTGAGTGAGTGAGTGAGTGAGTGAGTGAGTGAGTGAGGTCAAGTGAGTGTTCAGGGATTTTAAACAGACTGAGAAAATAAGTGGGATGAACTGTTCTAGAGGTTGTAGTAGAAAAGTTTGGAGTGTCAGAGGTAAATGATAATGGGGATGTGCTAATTGAGCTACGTTTAGTAAGAGGTTTGGATAAAAATAATACATGGATAAAAAGTATACTAGATAAGATATATAATAGAATGATAGCATGTTGTTGCAATATTTTGTAGTAGATAAAAGGCTGATGGGTAGATTTCTGGATGTGCATGTTTTTAGACGACCCACAAATATATCAGCTCATTATTTAGTAGTAGCGACAGTGAAAGTGAGGAGTGAAAGTTTATAAATTAAAAGAGATTGGGTAAAATATAAACAACTCTTTGGGGAAAGGTGGGATAGAGAGAATACAGGTAATGAGGATAGGGTAGGGAACGTATTGGCTAGATTTAATAAGAATGAAATGCTAGTGTGCAGCAGAAGGGTGTGAGTACAGGAAGGTGGGTGTGAGGGAAAAGTTCATTAGATAGGAGTGGAAGTATGCATGAGTGGTGGTGGTGGTAGTTTGTTGGGCAGTATGCTTGTTCTGTAAGGTGTGTGCATCGTTACCACTACTTCCCTTCCCGTCTTCCCTTTCTCCACCAGGTGGGAGTTGACATGTGACCCTCTGACCAGTTGACAGGCACTTGCCTTTCGACTCCCATCAAGTCTCCTTGATTGTCGGTTCGGGTCATCCGACACAGGCGAAATAAGAGGGGCAGCAAAGATCTAGGCTTAGATCAGAGACTTAATCTGGCATCAGTACCTAAACTAGTCACCCTTCCGCTCGTAGCTCTTCTCCAGTTGTCTGCCAAAGTTTCAGTG
>WNWK01032418.1:0-21912 GCA_009830355.1 Cherax destructor
TTTTTTTAATTTGGTCTAATTGACCAATTTTCCTTATTAGACACATGAGAGGGAGAGAGAGAAAGAGGGGAGAGAAAGAGAGGGAGGGAGAGAAAGAAAGAGGGAGAGGGGGGAGAGAGAGAGGAGGAGGAGATGACGAGATACATACACATGCATGTATAAATAAAATAATACACATGTATGTACATACATTATGGGATAACCACAGTTATAAGTACTTTGTCTAATTTTCCATCATCAGTATATAAGTTGGTAGGAATGTCACAGCTTACAAAATCTTTTGAACTGTGAAATCTGCAACTTCTGGCAAGACAGCTATTGTATGAATCAGGGTGGATTATTTATTTTTTGTGGGGGAGGGGGGACCTTTCCTCAGTGGGAGATGGCTGGTGTGTGAAAAAAAAATCTGAAATTCTTAACCAAGAAGTCATCATGCGAGTCATGCCTCTGGGATGTGTACACTATGTAATTTATGAAGTTATAAGTTCACCTATCTATAACCCATTCACATTTTCCACGCATATAGGGACTATTATATATTAGCCTACAAAACCCTCAATTACTACACTGTATCATATTTGTTGTGACTAGACAAACATTGGCATATAAGATTTTTTTTCTCAAAATTTTTTTTTAGAATGTATTATCATGCCTACATTTACTGTTTACAAACACATTTATTTTAAAGTTATCCTTCGAATAATAAATAACCAATGTTCCGGCGAATATGGTAAATTGCATGTAGCACAAATGAACTAAGAAATCACAGTGGGTGTAAAGGTAAGATATTTTATTATGAGTAAATGTATCTGGTACAGTTGACCTCCAGTTTACAATGAGGTTAAGGAATGGAGAGATACTTTAAGTGAATTTTACTGTAAGCAAATTGTATTTTCTCAAAAATCCATGTTATAATTGGAAATGAGAACTGGGTAATAATCCATATCTAATTTCTATTAATTTTTTGTTACGAAATTTGAAACTATGTGCAGTACCCAGTAAAGATGGGTCTTCCCCTCCCATTCTCTCATATTTTGTAACAGTGTGTGAGACATATTTGCTTCCAAAGTGGGGACTGTAGGCAATACTTATAAACTGAAAATTTCCTTTCTCTTACTAGTCTATTTAATTAATTAGGCAAAAAATGTAAAAATTCACCTCTTTTTTACTAAGTAGAGATATCTCGTGCAAATGTATTTAGTCTGCATGAGAAATAGTTTCCAAAGGATGAAACAAAATTGATGTACAATTATACATAAAATCAGCTATCTATCTATCAACCCACAATAGATAACTATTCGATGTTCAACACCAGGCTTATATAAGACACATCAAAAATAAGTTTTAAGACCCACACAGGGTATCAAGGTGTGCAATTTTCTAGCACATGACCCAATGTCCTCACTGTGTGTGTGTGGTGTGGGTGTGTGGGGGGATGTGTGTGTGTGAATATAATAGATTTTGTGTGTAGATTTAGTAGCGGTGAGTGATACTCTTTGGAGGCAACGACTTTGCTTTATTGGGTTCTTGGTACACACACAGTGTGTTTAAATTGCCCTGGGGCCAGCCAGGCTCCTGGCTGTGGGAGAAAGAGAGAGAATACACTGTTGTCTGAATGATGTCTGGTGCGAGAGTGAGGCAGAGACAGCATCCTGCAGGCTGAAGCTTAGTAGGCCTATGACCATGAGATGGCAACACTAGCGTGTCACAAAATATAAGCGCAACACAATGCAAAATATAAACCCCAATTGGGTATACATTGTGTGTGTGTGTGTACTCACCTATTTGTACTCACCTATTTGTGGTTGCAGGGGTCGAGTCATAGCTCCTGGCCCCGCCTCTTCACTGATTGCTACTAGGTCATCTCTCTCCCTGCTCCACGAGCTTTATCAAACCTCGTCTTAAAACTATGTATGGTTCCTGCCTCCACTACGTCACTTTCTAGGCTATTCCACTTCCTGACAACTCTATGACTGAAGAAGTACTTCCTAACATCCCTTTGACTCATAGGAGTCTTCAACTTCCAACTTCACACTGTGTGTGTGTGTGTGTATGAGTGGTGTGTGTGTATGAGTGGTGTGTGTGTGTATGTATGTATGTGTGTGTGAGAGAGAGTGCATGCATACATACCTATTTGTGGTTGCAGGGGTCAAGTCACAACTCTAGGCCCCTGGTGTGTGTGATTGTATGCATGCACACATGTACAAATACAATCTTAATTAAATCCTAGGATCACAAAATATGGTGTGTAGATATTAACAAGGCAATTAGAGAAAAAGTTCTTTCAATTATATATCATAAGCTGAGTTCACGAAGTTGGGAAAATACAGGAGGGCCACACTTATACAGCAGGTTAGGTTCTGAGCTGCCATTGTAAAACATTTTTTCACTTTCAAATGCATATAAAAGCCTGATAATATATGATATTGTAAACATGTTAAATGAACAATAGAGCTAGGCCTGAAAAGTGAATATACATTACACGCATTATTTACCTTAAAATATTTTTGTACCTAGCTTTTAGTGAGTGATGAATATATTTATTATAGGTAGCCTGAATAAATGAAGAATGGGTATAATGGAAAACTGTTGTATTAGCGAAACGCTGTAAATTGAGGCCCTTCTGCACTAAGTCCACTCAGTTACTATTATGTAGAAGCAAGCATCCTCCTATGACTGAGCCCACACATACAATGCAGAATATACCAATATAAGTAAAGATAACACCACGCCAATATTTCTAGTGAGTTCCAAGACATAGTGTACTTCACTTGTTCTCTGTCTCGTACATAGATCAAAATTATTGATGCCATGGGAGGAGTTGAATGATAGCTCTAGGCCTTTTGTGTTGCAATCAACACATCACTAGGAGCTTGCAGTGTTGCAGAAAAGAGGATGGAGTCCAAGCAAACACTTTCAGAGGAAGCATTTATGCTTGAATGAGGGAAGAGGGAAGCAGTAAAGGATAAGTGCCCCAGGCATACCAACCAGTACCCAGTACCTGAAAGATTGAATATTTTATAAGCCATTAGAAGACAGCCAGCACACAAGCACTGATATTGTAGCGGTAACCCAACAAGCGTAACATTAGTGACATGACAGTTATCAGAAATTCGGTAAGACTTTGATATGATGTAAAACACTTAACATTCTAAATATAGATATCTGGCAGTTGTCTTAGGTATTTGTGTGTGTGTGTATACAGCCTCTACTCACTTAGCTCTCTGACCAGCATGCATACCTAAATAATGTACAGTGGAACCCCGAGTTTCGAACGCCTTGACTATCGAACAATTCGAGTTTCGAATGTTTTTTTCGAACAAATTTTGTCCCGAGTATTGAACATGCCCTGTCCGCCTGGTGCCTGCTCACGCAGGTGTCGTGAGTCAGTCTAGCTTTGTATATCCTCCAGTGAACATTACCCTTCATGCTCTTCCAAACATTTCACAATTAATTGGAGCTTTTTCATTAAGTGTGAATGTGAAATAAGCTACCATGGGTCCAAAGAAAGTTCCTATTGGTACCCCTGTGGTAAAGAAAGAAACACCATAGACATGAAAAAGGAAATAATAGAAAAATACGAGAGTGGTGTGTTAGAATTGCAGAGTTTGCCAGGATACAGTGGACCCCCGCCTAACGAGCATCCCGGAAATCATACAATTATGTAAGTATAATATTGTAAGTGCTTGTGGAAGTGTATTTTTGGGGGTCTGAAATAGACTAACCTACGTGACATTATTTCTTAAGGAAGTAAATTCGTTCGGTAATGGCACTTAAGCAGGCTTCTGGAATGAATTTTGCTCATTAGGCGGGGGTCCACTGTATATGGCAAAAACAAGTCAACTATCGCTTCTATCCTGGCAAAGAAAAAACAAATCAAGGAAGCTGATGTTGCAAAAGCTGTTGATATGCTAACCAAAAATAGACCACAAACAGTCGAACAGGTTGAAAAGTTATTGCTGGTGATATCATGTCGGAGACAATCATTTGTGAAAAGGCAAGGCAGTTACATGCCGATCTTGTAAAGAAAATGCCTGGAACCAGTGCTGATTTTAGTGTTAGTGATTTTAAGGCCAGCAGAGGCTGGTTTGACAGATTTAAGAAGCGTAGTGGCATACACAATGTGGTAAGGCATGGTGAGGCTGCCAGTTCAGACAAACGTGCGGCTGAAAAATTCATAACTGAATTTCAGGACTACATAAAGACTGAAAATTTGAAACCCAAACAAGTGTTCAGTTGTGACGAAACAGGCCTGTTTTGGAAGAAAATGCCCAACTGGACCTACATTACTCAGGAGGAAAAGGCACTGCCAGGACACAAACCTATGAAAGACAGGCTAACTCTCTTGTTTTGTTCTAATGCTAGTGGGGATTTTAAAGTGAAGCCTTTACTGGTGTATCACTCAGAAAATCCCAGAGTGTTCAAGAAACACAATGTCGTCAAGAATAGATTGTGTGTTGTGGAAAGCTAATCATAATTATGCATGGGTCACAAGGCAAATTTTCAAAGAGTGGATCCATGAAGTGTTTGGCCCCAGTGTGAAAAAATACCTCCTGGGAAATAAATTGCCACTCAAGTGCCTCCTGTTACTGGACAATGCTCCTGCACATCCTCCAAACTTGGTAGACATACTGTGTAAGGACTTCAGTTTTATAAAAGTGAAGTTCTTGCCTTCTAACACCACTCCTCTCCTCCAGCCCATGGACCAGCAGGTTATTTCTAACTTCAAAAAACTCTACACAAAAGCAGTGTTTCAAAAGTGCTTTGAAGTGACCTCGGACACTGAATTGACTCTTAAAGAGAGTTCTGGAAAAATCACTACAATATCTACAACTCCATAAGCCTTATAGGTAAGGCTTGGGAGGGAGTGACTTCCAGGACTTTGAACTCTGCTTGGAGGCAATTGTGACCAGGTTATGTCCAAGAGAGGGATTTGGAAGGGTTTGAGGCTGACCCTGACTCTGACGACCCTCTGCCTGTTGTGAAAGGTATTGTGGCATTGGGCAAGTCCCTGGGGTTGGAGGTGAGTGGTGAGGATGTGGTAGAGTTGGTGGATGACCACAATGAAGAGCTAACCACTGAAGAGATGGAAAAGCTGGAACTGGAACAGCATCAGACCAAAGTTCAGGAACTTGCTTCACAGGAGGAGGAAGAGGGAGTGGATGAGGTGCCTTCTTCAGAGATTAAGGAAATTTGTGCAATGTGGAATAAGGTGCAGGCATTTGCTGAAAAATACCACCCTGAGCAAGCTGAAACAATCCATATCTGCAACATGTTCAGTGACAAAACACTGTCCCATTTTAGGGACATCTTAAAGAGGCACCAGAAACGGAGGGTTCTTGACAGTTATTTTTCAAGACAGGGGTCCAGTGACTCTCAAGTTGGTCCTAGTGGCATTAAAAGAAAAAAAAAGGGAAGTAACCCCAGATAAGGACTTGTTACCTGAAGTCTTTATCGAGGGGGATTTCCCTTCCAAACACTAAGCCCTCCCTCACTCCTCCTCTATCTTCCAGATGCCATCAACAATCTTCAATAAAGGTTAGTAAAAATGTTATTTTACGTATATTTAAATGTTTGTATTTATTTATTAATAACTGTACTATGTATAATTGTTGAGTGTATGTAAAACTATAATTAACCCTTTCAGGGTCGCAAGGCCCTCTCCCAAACTCGTTCTCAGGGTCGCAAGTTTTTCGGAAAAAAAAAAAAAATTATGAAATGATAGATAATCTTTTTCCGATCATAACGCCACCAAAATTATAAAATTTGATCGAAAACTAACGGAATTATGCTTTCACTAAGTTAGCGGTATCGATGACATTTAAGCATCGGCGATTTCGTCCACTTTGAGCTCTATTTTCAGCAAATTCCAATGTTTCAGTCTACTAAAATTATAGCTATTTCGCTAGAACTCCATTTCTTCTATCGATTGAGTACAAGAAACTGCCTATTTACCAATTTCAACTACCCAAAATAGTGGTCAGAAAATGGCAATATGGCCATTTTCACACAAATTTCAAATGATGCCAATTTCAAAATAGGGTCCAGAATAAACAAGGCAGACATTCCTGGCACTAAAATAACATGTTCTCTGTTCATTAGTCATGTCTCCAGGCCCCTCTTACATTACTTTTGCTTTCCATTTTGAATTTTTATTCTCGCAAAAAAATAGAAGATTTACTGTTATGTATACAATTGCATCAATGTAAAAATGGTATAAATAATATCAGCGCACTTGTGCAAGAATATTAGACTCACCAGTTGATGTGTATTGGACACATGGTGTGATTTGTTTACTCTTGAACATCGGCCAAAATTGAACATTTTCGCTACTTTGCGCTCAGTTTCAAGGTACAGTGGTCCCTCGGTTTTCGCCGAAAATTCGTTCCAGAATGCTGCTCAAGTGCCATTACCGAACGAATTTACTTCCTTAAGAAATACTGTCACGTAGGTTAGTCTATTTCAGACCCCCAAAAATACACTTGCAACAGCACTTACGAAAATACACTTACATAAATGTTCGAGTTTGGAGATGCACAAAAACAGAGGGACCACTGTACTTGTCATCGTGAAACCAGTCAAAATTATCTCTATTTCTGTAATATATAATCCATTCTATCAAATGAGACCAAGAAAACGAGAATACAAGCATAAATACCATACGAAAATAGACTGCAAAGTCGCTGTTTTAAACCAAAAACACGGTCAGTTTTTTTTTTTTCCTCATTATGCACTGTGTGGTGCAGGATTTTTTTTATACTGTGCACACTGCCCGCACAGACCCATTCTCTCACATCTAGGCCTAACAGCCTGTTTCTGCTTGATTTGAGGGCGCTAGAATTTAGGCATACTAGAACGACAAAAACCCTGGCGCGTAAGCCGTACTAGTACGGCCGAAACACTGAAAGGGTTAATCTCATTAAAATGTATTTTTTGTGAATATTTTTTGGGTTTCTGGAACGGATTAATTGTATTGCCATTATTTCTTAGGGGAAATATTGCTTCGAGTTTCGAACGTTTTGAGTTTAGAACTAGCTCCTGGAACGGATTAAGTTCGAAACTCGGGGTTCTGCTCAGCCTAAAAGTGAAATAATATTTCCCATAAGAAATAATGTAAATACAATTACTGTAATCTGTTCCAGACAAAAATATCAACAATTTTTTTTTTTTTAAGATTAACTATTAATTTTACATACACAAAACAATGAGAACTAAATAAAATGACTAAAGAAATGGATAAATGAACATTTAAATCACTATTACATATCTTTATTGAAGGCAGGAGGAGAGTATTGTTTGGAAACAGAACAAAATACTCCTTCAATATGATGCTAATATCAACTCTGTATGGCTTATTTATCTATCACAATTCATCTAATATGACATAATAAACAATATAAATAACATAGAAACCTCATATACACTCTAGAATGAATAAAATATGTCATTACGTATGTGGCTAGTGGTGGTGAAGGCGGCAGCAGAGGCAGCGGTGTTGTCAGTCACCCTATATATGTACCTCAAACAACAATGGAGAAGTTAAGTTTTGTGTCATCATTTTTCTATCGCTTAATCGCTTAACTTACTTGCTACACTGTTAATGTGACACTTTATCGCTGGCTGGCACTATAGCCTTTATCGACTCCTGCTGCTTTAGTATCGTACATATCGTAGAATCACTGAAGAAGGCACATTCTCCCCTCTCAGCCCTTTACCAAAGGGCTGGCACTCTGAACTTTCTTTGCCCCCATGGTGGCTTATTTCACAGTCACACTCAATAAACAAGCACCAAAATGAACAGATGACTGGATGAACATGCAGAGTATTACTTACGCAATGAGAGAGAGAGAGAGATGCAAACTGAGTGTGATATGTGTGGATAAGTGGCATCGCCGGCAGGTTGATGTGTCCCAATATGGCCGATAAGCGAAGAAACGGCTGATAACCGGAAGCCAAAAAAACGACCTATAAGCATGTCAGTGAGCCTCAAGCATGGATTCAAGCTATTTCAATCTCCTCCTGTATGTTCTGACCTCTCAAGCGATTTTTATATCAATGCACCACGCAGAAACAAGCAGGTATATACAGTGAAAGATCGCAGTCAACAGGACTCGATACTGCGTCTGAGACGGACAAGATTCCCAGGCAGCGCTCTTAGCCCACACAGTGAGCTTTATCAAGTCACAAACAGATCTACCTGGGTGAAAGGTACGAGAGTATATATAGGATGGAGTCAGGTGGAGAATGCTGGGTCAGGGTGACAGAGTCTAGGACCTTGGGTAGCTTTAAAAAGAGATTGGGCAAGTATATGAGTAGACCATCTGCAGTGTTCCTCCATTCTTATGTTATGTGGGAAAGCGATGAAGAAGTTTCTTGGCAAGGGGTTCAGCTATGTTATAGAAGCCGTTGTTTTGGTTGAAGTTGTTGGATATGCAGATAAGTGTGGACTCCAGGATTCTTCGGTATTGAGTGTTGTCTTCTCTGGCGATAAGTCTTGCGTTCCCTACTCGGAAGATCGTCACATGCAGCATTCTCCACCTGACCCAGCATTCTCCACCTGACTCCATCCTATATATACTCTCGTACCTTTCACCCAGGTAGATCTGTTTGTGACTTGATAAAGCTCACTGTGTGGGGGAAACGTTGTCGATAAAGCTCACTGTGGGGGGGATACGTTGTCAATAAAGGATCACATTATACTGCTTATGTGTTCATTTTTCTAGTTCTAGAGGTGGGAAGTACAGTGCCTGCACTTTAAAAGAGGGGTTTGGGATATGGCTGCTTGGAATGACAGCTGAACTGGCATATCTGGGCACCTCTGCAAAGACAGTGATAGTGTGTGAATGATGGTGCAAGTGTTGAATAGTGGTGAAAGTGTTTCTTTTTTGGGTCACCCTGCCTCGATGGGAGACGGCTAACACATTAAAAAAATTATATATTTATCTTTGAACACATTTGCTTCCTTCATACTCCCTCCAATCTGATATCTAATCTTTCATTACATAACTCGTTTGTTAGCCTCATCACCTTTCTCTTTCCTATGTTTACTTTCAACTTCCTTTACACACACTCCCAAATTTGTGCACTAACCTTTGCAACTTCTCTTCAGATTTTCCCAAAAGCAGTGTCATCAGCAAAAAGTAACTGTGACAACTCCTATTTTGTATTAGATTCTGCATATTTTAATTCCACACCTCACCCCAACACCCTAGCATTCACTTCGTTTACAACACCATCTATAAATATGTTAAACAACCATGGTGACATCATGCATCCCTGTCTAAGGACTACTTTTACTGGAAAATGATCTCCCTGTTTCCAACACACCCTACCTGAGCCTTGCTATCCTCATATAAATTCTTAACAGCATTCAGTAGCCTACCTCCTATTCCATTCATTTGCAACATCTGCCACATTTCTTCCCTATCTACCCTATCATATGCCGTTTCTAAATCCATGAAAGCAACGAAAACTTCCCTATCTTTCTCTAAATATTGTTTGCTTATACAGGGTACCCCGGTTTACGATGGTCTCCAAACTCGCCCTTTTATGTAAGTTTATTTTTTTAAATACTTTTGTAAGTGTATTTTTGGGGGTCTCAAAAGGACTAGTCTATTTTACATTATTCCTTATGGAGATAAATTCGTTTGGTAATGGCACTTGAACAGCATTCTGGAACGAAAAAATATCGTAAACCGGGGTACCACTGTATGTTTCAGTGTAAACACTTGGTCTACATCCCCTACTCTTTCTAAAGTCCTTGTTCATCTGCAATCCTGCTCTCCACCTTACCCTTAATTCTTTCAATAATAACCCTACCATATATACTTTACTTGGTATACTCAGTAGGCTTATTCCCCTGTTCTAGTGAAGTATTTTGGTGGGCGAATTGTTGAACACTGGTGCAGCTGAGGTTATCATTGTCTCACACTGCCAGTAATTTCCTCAAGTAATTTTCTCACTCCCATTTGTCGAAGACAGTTGTAAATACTACTCAATATGTAATAATAGCTGCTTAAGAGGGCATGAGTAAAAAATCAGGTCAGTGAGTTTAGGAAGCAGTGACTGAGAAAAACATTGTTTAGTAGGTGTGGGGCTGTTTGCAATGTTATTGAACTAAAGTGCTGCTTCTGGCTTGATCTTCAACAAAAACCTTGAAATCTCGTAGGTTGTACTCTCCAGCAATTCTACACATCTGAGTTGTCTGTACATCTTATTTGCTGTGACATATGCATGAAGGGTTGATAATTTTTTTTGGTGAAGGAAAGGAGGACTTGCATCAGCCACACTGATCCCAACTGTCAGCAATGTGTGCACTCCCTCGAGCTGTTTCTCTTAATATATATTTTTTTTACTTGGTTATTAATTTATGAAATTCACTTATCTTTGTGGTATGGGTATTTGGTGTAAGAATGAGAGGGGTTTCCATTTCTTTCGTACAATTTGGCAGAGAAATTTTTATTTAAAATTTTAATCGTTGACTGATCCTTTCACTGTCCGTTCCATGAAACGGACAGTGAGGGGAACGTCAGCTCACTCAGATAAGCTGAGAGCAGTAAATTTTACCCTAGATATGAGAGAATGGGTCTGTGTGGTGAATGCCTGGTTAAAAAAAATCCTGTCCCACGTGTTACATAATGGAAAAAAAACCCTGTGACCTGGTGTGTTTGGTTTAAAATAACAACTTATGAGATGTTTTCTAGGATGGTTTTTATTGACTGTTTCTTGGTATCAATTGATAGAATGGATGACTTACTACTCAATAGAAATGATTTTGGTTAGTTCCAGGAATGTTAGCTTGAAATTGGCCTCATAGAAGTAGAGATGTTCGATATTTGCCATTCTTTGTGTGGACGGTAAGGCTCTCCTATACTCCCTGGTTTATTTTATGGGTTTTTACTAGGTCTGCTTCAATTATTGGAACATCCTAAACCATGACCAATCATTCCTGGTTATATTTTATTATCTGAGAAATTGGGTAAATCTTTGATTTTTTGGGGGGATTTCAAAATGGAAGGCAAGTGTAATATAGGATAGGCCTGAGGATATGATTAACGAACACAGAAAATTTTATTTTAGTGCATGGAATGTCTACAGTGTTTATTTTGGATTCTGTTTTTATTTTTTTTTATTTTTAAACTGGCTGAATTACCAGCTTCTCAATTTATAGGGTAGTTCTAATAGTTAAACAGGTGGTTTCTTGTGCTCAGTCAATAGAATGGAAGGCATTTTAGCAAAATAGCTAAGAATTTTGTGAAATTAACCAATAGAATTGGCTTAGAATAGGAATCAAGTGGGTGAAATCGCTTATGTCAAATTTGTGCCCAGACTGCTAACTTTGCTCCCGTGTAATTCCATAAGTTTTCCATCAAATTTCATTCTCTTGGTGTCATTACCTTCAGAAAAAAAATTCTATCATTTTGGAAGAAAACATATTTTCTTTTTTAAATGTTGACACTGAGGCTTTGGACAGTAGAGGGAATAAAGTGTTCATATTGGTTGCTTTTAGCTCAAATATTCTCATCAGAAAATTACTGTGATGAGTTCTTTGCCACTAGCAACAGGTGCATACTTCTCAGTACTATTTACTTCTGTGTTCACTCAAGGCTGTTTATCTCTTGAGTGTTTAATTCCTATATTATGGATTAAAGTATTCCAAATGTTATTGTATAGAGAGAGAGAGAGAGAGAGAGATTAGACAGAATTTAAAGAGATAGGTAAAGCATAATTAAGAGAGAGCGAGTTACACTTATGTTTGTTAGTCACAGACTCCTGGTATGAGAAGTGGTTGTATGAGCTTTCTGAAAAGCCTCTTTCTGCATGGAAGGTTTAAGGTATTTTTTATGATCGTTATTTGAAATTACGTTCTTCGAATGTTTGCTCTGTGATGGTTGACTGTACACGAAGTAATGGTAAGTACTGTATATTAAATAACACTGTAAACACTTAGCATTATGGAATAAAAAATTGAGGTTTGTCTTGAAAAGGATGTGATAGTTTAGTGAATTACTGTATGATCATTGCATTGATCAAAGACTAAAGAAAGTGTTGCTTAACCAGTGGCAGTATTCCACCACCAGTGACAGTGTTCCACCACCATGACAAGCTTGTACCACCAGTGACAATGTTCCACCCCCAGTGGCAGTGTTCCACCACCATGACAAGCTTGCACCACCAGTGGCAGTGTTCCACCACCAGTGGCAGTGTTCCACCACCAGTGGCAGTGTTCCACCACCAGTGGCAGTGTTCCACCACCAGTGGCAGTGTTCCACCACCAGTGACAAACTTCCACCTTGAAGTCTACAAACATCCTCCCTACATTTTTTTAGTGTTTTCTATCCACTCATCTTTATACATGGTAGTATAAGCCAATATTTTACCTTGCCTTATTTATATTACCTTATTCACATTTCCATATTTACATTGCCTTAAAGCTTTGAATCTATAAGGTAATATTGATTTAGGTGTTAATAAGCAGAGGGGCTGAGAGACAACAGGTCAACCACCATCTTGGACCACGTTTGTTTTGGTGCTCGCCTCACAAATCTACTAAGTATTTCTTTCAAAATGATGTTTTGCTGTGAGTAACATTGTTTACTGAGAAAATGCAGCTTGTGCTCATTTTAGCATAGACATGTAGGAGAAAAATGAAGTACAGTATATATGGAAGGCAGCCATATTATCTATGTCTTGCCACTGCCACTTGCCACCTTTCTTTTCATTAGGAATATTTTTATGTTGGCCACATTAGGAGCATGGTGAAATTTGGACTTTATATTTTTATTAAATAATATCTTATAAATTCCAGTAAAAAGCACAAGGTGGCTCAGTGTAAAAACACAATGTGGACAGTATATTTCTTAACTTTCACTGAGTAATAAATTGCTTTTATGCCTCTGCCAGAAAAATCTTGAACATATCTACCCACTCTACTGAAAGATAAGAGCCTGCCAGTAAATACTGCATTCTTAGGTCCCAGACCACCCATTTCTAGTGCTGCACATGTTTGTCCATAAATAATGCAAGATGTGAATATTATATGGATCATGCTAGTATATAATGTCTGGCTATGGAGAGGTGTACTTATGAAGTCATAAATTCTAAATTGCACCTTGTTATATACTGGCCACATTTGGCTTCTCCTCGTTCTCTTTGATGTTATCTTATTGGGCGATAGAGGACCTTTTAACTCTTCATTATGATTTACATATACAGTGTGGGTGTACGTGTGTGTGTGTGTGTGTGTGTGTGTGTGTGTGTGTGTGTGTGTGTGTGTGTGTACGTACGTGTACACTCACCAAATTATGGTTGCAGGGGTCGAGTCATAGCTCCTGGTCCCGCCTCTTCACTGGTCGCTACTAGGTCCTCTCTCTCCCTGCTCCATGAGCTTTTATCATAGCTCTTCTTAAAGCTATGTATGGATCCTGCCTCCACTACATAGCTCTCCAGATTGTTCCACTTCCTGACAACTTGATGACTGAAAAAGTACTTCCTAACATCCCTGTGACTTATCTGAGTCTTCAACTTCCAGTTGTGACCCCTTGTTGCTGTGTCCCATCTCTGGGACATCCTGTCTCTGTCCTCCTTGTCAATTCCTCTCAGTATTTTATTTGTTATTATCATGTCCTCCCTATCCCTTCTGTCCTCCAGTGTTGTCAGGTTAAGTTGCCTTAACCTCTCCTCATAGAACAAACCCCTCAGCTCCAGGACTAGTCTTGTTGCAAACCTTTGCACTTTCTCTATTTTTTTGATGTGTTTGAAAAGGTGTGGGTTCCATACTGGTGTGTGTACTCACCTAGTTGTGCTCACCTAGTTGTGCTCACCTAGTTGTGGTTGCAGGGGTCGAGACATAGCTCCTGGCCCCGCCTCTTCACTGGCCGCTACTGGGTCACTCTCCCTGCGCCATGAGCTTTATCATACCTCTTCTTAAAGCTGTGTATGGAACCTGCCTCCACTACATCGCTTCCCAAGCTATTCCACTTCCCGACTACTCTGTGACTGAAGAAATACTTCCTAACATCCCTGTGATTCATCTGAGTCTTCAACTTCCAACTGTGTCCCCTTGTTGCTGTGTCCCATCTTTGGAACATTTTGTCTCTATCAACCTTGTCAATTCCTCTCAGTATCTTATATGTCGTTATCATGTCCCCCCTATCTCTCCTGTCCTCCAGTGTCGTCAGTTCGATTTCCCTTAACCTCTCCTCGTAGGACATACCCCTTAGCTCCGGGACTAGTCTTGTTGCAAACCTTTGCACTTTCTCTAGTTTCTTTACGTGCTTGGATAAATGTGGGTTCCAAACTGGTGCTGCATACTCCAGTATGGGCCTAACGTACACAGTGTACAGGGTCCTGAACGATTCTTTATTAAGATGTCGGAATGCTGTTCTTAGGTTTGCTAGGCGCCCGTATGCTGCAGCAGTTATTTGGTTGATGTGCGCCTCAGGAGATGTGCCTGGTGTTATACTCACCCCAAGATCTTTTTTCCTTGATTGAAGTCTCTGGCCCCCTAGACTGTACTCCGTCTGCGGTCTTCTTTGCCCTTCCCCAATCTTCATGACTTTGCACTTGGTTGGGTTGAACTCCAGGAGCCAATTGCTGGACCAGGCTTGCAGCCTATCCAGATCCCTTTGTAGTTCTGCCTGGTCCTCTTCCGATTGAATTCTTCTCATCAACTTCACATCATCTGCAAACAGGGACACTTCGGAGTATATTCCTTCCGTCATGTCGTTCACAAACACCAGAAACAGCACCGGTCCTAGGACTGACCCCTGTGGCACCCCACTCGTCACCGGCGCCCACTCTTGACACCTCGCCACGAACCATGACTCGCTGCTGTGTGTGTGTGTGTGTGTACTCACATATTTGTGGGTGCAGGGGTCGAGACTCAGCTCCTGTGTGTGTGTGTGTGTTTACTCACATATTTGTGGGTGCAGGGGTCGAGACTCAGCTCCTGTGTGTGTGTGTTTGTTAGTGTTTGTGTGTGTCTTACCATTTTGTCATAGACACTTGGCCTGTTGTGTGAGAGAGTGAGTGTGAGTGTGAGAGAGTGAGTGTGAGTGTGTGAGAGAGTGAGTGTGAGAGAGAGTGCAGGAGAGCGAGAGAGTGCAGGAGAGCGAGAGAGAGTGTGAGGGCGAGAGAGAGTGTGAGGGCGAGAGAGTGTGAGGGCGAGAGAGTGAGGGCGAGAGAGTGTGAGGGCGAGAGAGTGTGAGGGCGAGAGAGTGTGAGGGCGAGAGAGTGTGAGGGCGAGAGAGTGTGAGGGCGAGAGAGTGTGAGAGTGTGTGAGTGAGTGTGTGTGAGGGCGAGAGAGTGAGAGTGAGTGAGTGAGTGAGAGTCTGTGATTGTTTATGTATGTGTCTTTACACTCTTACCCTTAGCAGGAGATGACAAATGAGTTTTACATGCACTCACGCGAAAGTGGAGATGTCGTGTCTACAGGCAATGTGTGGTGTAAATATGCGAAGAATTCGTAGTGTGGAAATTAGGAGGCATATTATTCAGAGGGCTGAAGAGGGGTTAGTTATTTAGAAAGGCTGGAGCAAAATAGAATGACTTGGAGGGTGTATAAATCTGTATTGGAGGGGAGGAAGAGTAGGGGTTATCCTAGGAAAGGATGGAGCGAGAGGGTAAAAGAGGTTTTGAGTGCAAGGCCCTTGGCCATGCAGTAGGCATGTGTGAGCATGTTAGATAGGAGTGAATGGAGACGAATGGTTTTTGGGACCTGATCATCTGTTGGAGTATGAGCAGGGTAATGTTTTGTGAAGGGATTCATGGAAACTGGTTAGCCAGACTGGAGTCCTGGAGGTGGGAAGTACAATGGCTGTACTTTAAAGGAGGGGTTTGGGATAGTATTTGCTGTTTGGAGTGACATCCACACTGGTATTTGCACACCTCTGCAAAGACAGTGATTATGTGTGAATGATGATGAAAGTGTTTCTTTTTTGGGTCACCCTGCCTTGGTGGGAGACGGCCGATGTGTTGAAAAAATAAATGTATATAATAAAATTATATTACACATATGCATGATGTGTGTGGTACATGTGTTAAGAATAAACTGGTTGTTAATGTTAGGAATAAAAGAAAACAATGTTGTTATGTGTTAATGAAATAAAAGAGCCAAGTGAGGTTGAAAGGGGAAGAATTTATAGATTTAAGTTATGTGTATATGAAAGGAAGACAACTAAAGGAGTAATGGTTGTATTTAAGAAATGTGGAATGGAAAGAATTTTTAAAATGTTTAAATTCAAGAATTGTATGGTTCAGAATAATAGTACTGAAAAGTACAATGTCAGCATGTTTAATGAAGGGTTAGGATGTTGTTTGGAGGATCATCCAAGTTATGAAGTCCGTGCACTTACGGCAACATAGCAGTTAACCCCACCAAGGCAGGGTGACCCAAAAAAAGAAAGAAACACTTCATCATCATTCACACATAATCACTGTCTTTGCAGAGGTGTGCAAATACCATAGTTTGGATGTCACTCCAAACAGCAAATACTATCCCAAACTCGTTCTCAGGGTCGAACATTTTTTGGGAAAAAAAAAAAAAATATTTTCTATGAAATGATAGAGAATCTTTTTCCGATCATAACGACACTAAAAGTATGAAATTTGATTGAAAACTTAAGGAATTATGCACTCGCGAAGTTATCGGTCTCGACGATGTTTACGCATCGGCGATTTCGCCCACTATGAGCCCTAGTTTTGGCCAATTCCAATATTCCAGTCTACTAAAATCATAGCTATTTCGCTAGAACTCCGTTTCTTCTATCGATTGAGTACAAGAAACTGCCCATTTACCAATTTCAACAACCCAAAAAAGTGGTCAGAAATTTGAAATTTGGCCAATTTCACACAAATTTCAAACGATGCCAATTTCAAAATGGGGTCCACAATAAACAAGGCAGACATTCCTGGCACTAAAATAACATCTTCTCTGTTCATTAGTCACATCTCCAGGCCCCTCTTACATTACTTTTGCTTTCCATTTTGAATTTTTATTCTCACAAAAAATAGAAGATTTACTGTTATGTATACAACTGCATCATTGTAAAAACAGTATAAATAATATCAACGCACTTGTGAAAGAATATTAGACTCGCCAGTTGACGTGTATTGTACATGTGGCGTGATTTGTTTACTCTTGAACATCGGCAAAAATCAAACATTTTCGCTACTTTGAGCTCAATTTCAAGGTACTTGTCATTGTAAAACCAATCGAATCATCTCTATTTCTGTAATATATCTTCCATTCTATCAAATGAGACCAAGAAAACGAGAATACATCAATAAATACCATACGAAAATAGACTGCAAAGTCGCTGTTTTAAACGAAAAATACGGTCGGAGTTTTTTTTTTTCTCATGCAGTGTGCTGCAGGATTTTTTTATACTGCGCACACTGACCACACAGACCCATTCTTTCATATGTAGCCCTACCAGCCGTTTCCCGCTTAATTTGAAACCGCTAGAATTTACGCATACTAGTACGGCACCGACCCTGGCGCGTAAAACGTACTAGTACGGCACCGACCCCCAAAGGATTAAATGGATAATAGTGAATGTGATTTCTTTTCTAGGTCTCCCTACTTTGACAGCAGACGGCTAGTGTGGTAAAAATTATAAATCTTGTCGAGAAACATTCTTTATGAGTGGTTCTGGGTCATTTTTTATTGAATTTCTAAGGAATTGTGAGCCATATGAGAGAATATTTGGTTTGGGAGATGCGTGTGTGTAGAGGACATAGTAAATTTGGAGTACCAGAGTTAATGAAGAGGGAAAATCTTTTTATTGAGTTTTGTTTAGATTGAGAGTTGGTTATAAGGTGTTCATTCAGAAACATGAGCAGTCTGTTAGCTGTCTTGTTGAAAAAAAGTGTTGATGGGTAGTCCTGTAAATGTACTTGTTTTACAAGAGTGTTTGTCTGATCACTGTTTAGTGGTAGGTAGAGTAGGTGGAAGATGAGGAACAAGAATGATGCCATTGGGTAAAAGATAAAAGTAAATTATATAATGGGATGGTTAGTTAGAAGTATAAGCAATTTTGAAAGAAATGTAGGCTAGAGTGAAAGTGCTAGGATTATAAAAGAGGTTCTCTTTGGCTTTAAGAAGACAAAGTTTGAGTATACAACATGGGTTTTTTCTTGTACGAGGGTCACTGCACTTACTGAAGTGAAATGATTGCTTGACTAAGGAAATGAAGATAGTAGCAAGAGATACTTAGATTGTCACTTTTAAACACTAGAAAATAGAGATACAGGAGAGAAAGCTGAAAAAATGTAGTGTGTAAATTTAGTAATGTGAAGTAGTAGTATTATAAAATTTTGCTTGAAATAAGAAGCCATTTTGAAGATATAAATATGGTGGAAAGTACTAGGAAGCAAATGTACTTGTCACTTAAGTGCATAATTGGTGAGATGTTGTATAAGGAGGTAGAGGTATTAGAGATATCTAGAGAATATTTTAAGAGTTGCTAAATATAGGTAATGAATTGGAATTAGAGATTTTATTCATAGATCCAGGAGAAATAAAAATTTGATAAGAGGGAGGGAGGAGCCAGAGACAAGTATGGAGGAAGTAATAAGTGTGTAGGGGTCAGGTGTATGCATTTACGGTGATAAGTTAGCATATTTAGATGAAGAAAAGAAGCTGTTTATTGTATTAATGGATTTGAAAAGCATGCAATAGCAAGTGTGTGGGGTAAGTCAGATAGGTCCCGGTATCGGTCCTCAGGACTCCTTAAACACATCTGTTGCCTTCAAGATTTTGTGAAATCTAACTTCATTTACAGGAATGCTGGACATATGATCTATAAGTGTAATCCCGAAGCTCGTGTGATGTCAGTGCTTCATGTAAAAAGTGAGTATATGCATCTGCTAGGGCTTATCACAGGCAATTCATTAGTCAAGCGCGAATTAGGAAAAATTGTAAACTTTAATAGCTTGGTGGTTGTGTTGCAGCTGAAATCAGATAGGTGGTGGAATTGGTCCTCAGTACTCCTTGCACACACATTGTTACTTTCATGTTATTGTGAAATCTTGTTTCATGGGCAGGAGTGATGAACATATGATTTCAAATATGATACAGTAACAAAGCTTATGTGATGTCAGTTCTTATTGTAAAATGACTTCATGAACCAGTTGAAGCTTATTACAAACTAGGAGTAACAAAACTTGCCTCATTACTGGATGTTTCAGTTGCCAGTTTTAAAGGAAAGTGGCATATGTTAAGTTCATCAGGAAATACTTAGTAAGAAAGAATTCTTCAATAATTAAGACATTCATCAAATGGTTATGCCATTCTTGAAACAGGCATCACCTTTCCAACATATCAAAATAATTTTTGGCAAGGTGCTGGTCTTATCTCGTTTCCTATTACTGTGTTTAAGCTTCTGATTTTTTAATGTATGTTTGCATTTACTTATATATTTTCATTCTATAATAGGAAAGAGGAGAAGACAGTAAGAATTATAGGGGGATAAGCATGTTGGGTATACCAGGTAAAGTTTACGGTAGAATTATTATTGTAAGTATTACGCATAAGACAGAAATCAGGTCTGCAGAGGAGCAAGGAGAATTTAGGAAGGGTAGATGTGTAGACCAAATCTTTACATTGTAGCACATTAGTAAGCAGTACTGACCCAAAGGTAAAGAGGTGTTTGTTGCATTTGTGGATTTAGAAAAGGCATATGATTGGGTGGATAGGGGAGCCACATGTCAGATGTTGCTAATGTAAAGAATGGGAGGTAAGGGAAGGATGGAGGGACGTAAGAAATGTGTGATGTCATTGGGGTGGTTTAACATGTTTATAAATGGTGTAAAAGAAAAGAATGTTAGGGTGTTGGGAAGAGAGATAGGATTAAAAGATGTTGAAGCTGATTCAAAGTGGTAATTATCTCAGTGGCTCTTTGCTGATGACATTGTTCTTTTTGAGGATTCTGAAGTTAAGTTGGTTGATGAGTTTGGGAAGGTATGTGAAAGAAGGAAATTAAAAGTGAACATAGAAAAAGGCAAGGTGATGAGAGGTAACAATGGTTGAAGGGAGGTGGTAGGCTTTGTGTTTTAGGGGTTTGAGCATCCAGCAGGCTTGTATGAGTGTGTTAGTGAATGGTTTTTAATGGATGTTCTGTTGGAGTGAGCAAAGAACTTTTATGAAGGGCTTCAGGGAACCGGTTTCCCAGGCACACCTCTTAGAAGCAGGAAGGGCAGTGCATACACTGAAGGAGTGAAATATTATTGTCAGACCATAATCTGATTGAGATGTCAGCACACTTCTGGAATGATGGCGATTGATTAACTCTTTGACTGTCGCAAGCCCATTTCTGAAACAGTCATTCTATGTCGCAAAATATTCTAAAAAAAAAAAAAAATTTTTTTTCTTATGAAATGATAGAGAATGTTTTCCCACTGGTAATGACACCAAAAGTACGAAATTTGATGGAAAACTTACGGAATTACGCTCTCCCGAAGTTAGTGATCTCGGTGATATATACGCATCGGCGATTTCGCCGAATTTGAGCTCTATTTTCGGCCAATTCCATTGTTCCAGTCGACCAAACTCATAGCGATTTCTTTAGAACTCCATTTGTTCTATCGATTGAGTACAAGAAACTGCCAATTTACCAATTTTAAACACCCAATAAAGTGATCAGAAATTGGCAATTTGGCCAATTTCATGCAAAATAAAAAAGATGTCAATTTCAAAATAGGGTCCAGAATAAACAATGCAGACATTCCTGGCACTAAAATAAGATTTTCTCTGTTCATTAGTCATGTCTTTAGGCCCCTCTTATATTACTCTTGCAGGGTGACCCAAAAAGAAAGAAAATCCCCAAAAAGAAAATACTTTCATCTTTCAACACTTTCACCACACTCATACATAATCACTGTCTTTGCAGAGGCGCTCAGATACGACAGCTGAGAATAGTCCCTCCCAGCTGTCACTATCCCAGACCCCTCCTTTAAAGTGCAGCCACTGTAATTCCCATTTCCAGGACTAAGTTCAACTAAATCAATTAACTGGTTTCCCTGAATCCCTTCAAAATATGTTACCCTGCTCACACTCCAACAGCTCGTCAGGTCCCAAAAACCATTCGTCTCCATTCACTCCTATCTAACACGCTCACACATGCTTGCTGGAAGTTAAAGCCCCTCGCCCACAAAACCTCCTTTACCCCCTCCCTCCAACCTTTTCTAGGACGACCCCTACCCCGCCTTCCTTTCCCTACAGACTTATACACTCTCTAAGTCATTCTACTTTGATCCATTCTCTCCAAATGACCAAACCACCTCAACAACCCCTCTTCAACCCTTTGACAAATACTTTTACTCCACACCTTCTCCTAATTTCCACATTCTGAATTTTCTGCATAATATTTACACCACACATTGCCCTTGGACAGGACATCTCCACTGCCTCCAGCCTCCTCCTCGCTGCAGCATTTGCAACCGATGTTTCACACCCATATAAGAGTGTTGGTACCACTATACTTTCGTACATTCCCTTCTTTGCCTCCATGGATAAGGTTTTTTGTCTCCACAGATACCTTAATGCACCACTCACCTTTTTTTCTTCATCAATTCTATGGTTAACCTCATCCTTCATAAACCCATCCGCTGACACGTCAACTCCCAAATATCTGAAAACATTTACTTCTTCCATAATCCCTCTCTCCAATGTGATATCCAATTTTTGTTTATTTAACTCATTTTGATATCTATGTTCACTTTCAACTTTTTACCTTTACACACCCTCCCAAACTCGTCCACTATCCTTTGCAACTTTTCTTTCCCTACTATCAAATACGCTCACACATGCTTGCTGGAAGTCCAAGCCCCTCGCACACAAAACTTCCTTTACCCCCTCATTCCAACCTTTCCTCGGCCGACCTCTACCCCGCCTTCCCTCCACTACAGATT
>WNWK01032419.1:0-21912 GCA_009830355.1 Cherax destructor
TGGACAACGAGCAGCCAAGGTATGGTGCTCAGTCTTGCAGTTAAGACACTTGGGTTGAGTGGTGGTGGAGCAGGACTTGTAGTCGTGGCCTTCAGTACCACAGTTTGTAGAACTTCTTGTCCTTGTTGGTGCATTCCTTGGTGCTGTAAGTACGAGAAGCAATTGTAGCATTGTGGAACAATTGTTATCTTTCTGCTTCAATGAAGGCTGGGTTGATGTGAAAGTAATGTACTGCTATTCCTTCATCTAGTGCCTTCTCCGCCATGGTGACGTCAGTGAAGGTGACCTTCATCATGGATGGTGCAGTAGGAATTTTTAGAATGGAGTCGACCTTTGCCCAGGGGTTCAGGTCCTCTATAGATGTCTTGATATCAGGGGATGTCTTGAGCAGTGATGAGTGAGTCTAGGCGTTTGAGGAACACAGTCCTCTTAGCCCTCATTGCAGGGAAGTCCAGATTTGAAACCCTGTTCTTGAAGCTTGGTAATAGCAGTGGTGGTCAGTATTTTTTCAGCCTCGTTGTCATCGGTGCAGACGACAATGAAGGCCGCCTTGAGTGTCAGGATAGCAGTGAATTTTACTTGCAGACTGCTGCTAACAGCAGACGCAAGTGCTGCTTAGTGGAGTCATTTAGAACTCCACTAACAGGCTGATCTTGACCCTGTTGGAATATTGCATCATGGTGGTGATGCTACACAGAGCAGTAAAGGTTCCCCTCCCCAACGGGGATCGCAGGGATGACAGTACTGGGAATGTGTGGGTGCAGGTGTGCTGCTGCTGAATGCGCTGTTTGTGGGAGTGGCTGTGTCTCCACTGGCGGGAGGCAGCTGATTGGTTCTTGTTAGAGGTGTGAGGTGATGGTGAGCTCTCATTAGTTGTTGTTGGCGTGACGTCATTAGTAGCTAGTGGTGGTGTTGGGCAGCCGCTGGAGTGACGACGACAGGATGCTGGTTGCTGTTGAGTATCACAGAAGATGGTGGAGAATCTGGGAATTTGAACTCTGGATGTTGTTTAATTTGAAGAGTTCGTTGATGGAGGTGTTGAACGTCCCAGGAACAGCAGCATTATGCATATGAGCATAGATCATACATAGTAAATGGTGGTGGGGTCACTGGCAGGTGCGATGCTGGTAGTAGTAGGTTGCGTGGAGGCTTGGAGAATTTTAGTTGTGGTAGCTTGTAGTTTTGTAATAGCAGCATAGGTGGGTGATTTTGAAGATGACTTTTTCTGTGCTGCTTCTTGGGTCTTCTTCAGAATGTCTTTACGAGTGGGACACTTAGCAGCAAGTGTGTGATGGTCGTTGCTTTTACAGTTGAGGCAAGATGGTGTTGGTGGAGCAGCAGCTGTGCATGATTTAAAATCATGTCCTTCACTACTACATGTAGTGCAAAACTTCTTTTCCTTCACAGGGCAGTCGCTGGTGTTGTGTGAATACGAGTAACAGGTCCAACAGTGAGAAATGTAGTGGAATCTTCAGCTTCGATGCAGGTGTGGCTGACGAAGTAATAATATACAGCCAGTCCGTCGGCTAATGCAGTGGCAGCCATGTTGACGTCGGTAAACGTGACCTTGAGCATGGAGGAAGCTGTAGGTATTTTCATGATGCTCTCCACTGTGGCCCATGAGTTTTGATCTTCAATGGATGTCTTGAGTTCGTCGATAGGTTGAACTGTAAGAAGCTTATCAAGTTTCTTAAGGAAAACTGTTCTTCTTGCCCTGAGAGCTGGAGATGATATGACTGTAAATCCTCGTTCAGAGGGGTGGTAGTGGCTGTTGTAGTGAGTAGCTTCTCTGCATCTTCATCATCGTTGCAGACAACAATAAATGCTTCTTTCAAGGTCAATATGGTGTTGAACTTCACATGTAGCACACTCTTAACAGCAACTGCTAGAGCAAGTTTGGATGAATCATTCACAGTGCCACTGTTGGGTTTGATCTTGACACGATTTGCATAGCTCATCGTGATGAAGGTATGAGTTCCCCCCACACGGGGATCGTAGGGAGACTGAAAACCGAAAGTCAGAGCTGCTGTGACCGCACTGGGCAAAGTCAACAAGCAGACCTGTATCGTATGTATCTGTATCATATCACAACGCCTGCTCAGCCAACACAGCCGAGCCGCCACCACCACCACCACCTCAAGCTCCTCCCCTCTCGCATGGAGACGGACCAATCAGAGACCGCACACGCCGACTCCACCAGCAACTTCCTCCACCACAACAACACTCTCTGCAGAAGCAAGTGCAGTCACTATTGTATCTCCACCAACTAAGAAACCGACAACATTCACTGAAGAGACAACATCCCACCACATAACACACCACATAACATTCAATGGAGCTCGATTCTACACTGCTGATGTAAATGGAGGCGACCTACCCTTGCTAGAACTGCATACACGGCTGATAAATGGCAGAGTCAAATACGCAACCATCCCATTTCCCGCTGGGGAAATACAACAACCAAACAAGATATTGACACTTGCTGAGGTACTAAAGGAGTCTCAGATGTAGTTACAGACGCCGACTATTACAACGCCAAAGTACTCGTTGACATCGTGAACAAAGCCACATTCAAGAAGTTAATAAATGGAACCCGAGAATAGACACACTCTAGAAAAAACCCGAAACACCCTGACATAGACCAGCATCTCATCACCCAGAAATACTACATGCCAAGCCACCCTGACCTCCACTGTCAACCCAAGCCAGAGTCCAGCATCGTCACCAGCCACTTCCCAAGAGTGTAGCAGCATGCAGCAGCCAGATCAGCCGTCATCTCCATGTCTTCCACATCGCCTGCAAGATCCTGATCTCCAGCTCCTGTCCCCTATCACTCCGCAGCTGGGTTAAGCCCTGGCACTTTATCTACGACTCAAGACATTCCTCTCACCGACTTCTCTTCAGCTGTCCACACTTCCCCGCTCACCCACTTGTGGGTCTTACCTAGACTTGATTGATTGATTGATTGAGAGAGACACGTCACACTAGCGCACACCTGTGCACCTCACACATTCCCAGTATTGTCATCCCTGCGATCCCCGTTGGGAGGGAACCTTTACTGCGTCTGTGTAGCATCACCACCATGATGCAATACTCAACAGGGTCAAGATCAAGCCTGCTAGTGGAGTTATAAATGACTCCACTAAGCTAGCACTTGCGTCTGCTGTTAGCAGCAGTCTGCAAGTAAAATTCACTGCTATCCTGACACTCAAGGCGGCCTTCATTGTCGTCTGCACCGACGACAACGAGGCTGAAAAACTACTGACCACCACTGCTACTACCAAGCTTCAAGAACGGGGATTTCAAATCTGGGCTTCCCTGCAATGAGGGCTAAGAGGACTGTGTTCCTCAAACGCATAACTCACTCATCACTGCTCAAGACATCGCTGATATCAAGACATCTATAGAGGACCTGAACCCCTGGGCAAAGGTCGACTCCATTCTAAAAATACCTACTGCTCCGTCCATGATGAAGGTCACCTTCACTGACGTCACCATGGCGGAGAAAGCACTAGATGAGGGAATAGCAGTACATTACTTTCACATCAACCCTGCCTTCATTGAAGCAGAAAGATACACAATTGTTCCACAATGCTACAACTGCTTCTCGTACTTACACAGCACCAAGGAATGCACCAACAAGGACAAGAAGTTCTGCACAAACTGTGGTACTGAAGGCCACGATTACAAGTCCTGCTCCACCACCACTCAACCCAAGTGTCTTAACTGCAAGACTGAGCACCATACCTTGGCTGCTCGTTGTCCAACACGCCGTGAAGTACTGAAGAAAGCATAAGAAGTTAACCTGAAAAAAGCACAGCATAAGTCACCTACATATGCTGCCATCGCCAAGATCCAGTCCAACACCACTAAGATTCTCAAAGCCACACTACCACCCACCAACGCAGTCGCTACACCACCAACAATGGACACCACAAAGATCCAGTACTGCATGATATATGCCCACATGGCCAACATGGCGAATCCTGGCTCCTTCAACACTGTCATCAACGAGATCTTTGAACTTAATAATATGCCCAAGTTCAACTTCCCAGACTCACCACCATCAGCTGACATCATCAAGTGCACCAGTGCGCCACTTAATATCACAACGCCTGCTCAGCCAACACAGCCTCAGCCGCCACCACCACCACCACCTCAAGCTCCTCCCTCCACCATGGAGATGGACCAATCAAAGACCGCGCAGACGCCGACACCACCACCGCCAGCACCTGCCGCCACCACCACCACAACACTCTCAACAGAAGCTACTATCGTCATACCGCAATCTCCACCACCCAAGAAATCAAAAATATTCACAGATGAGGAAACACCAAGACACATAGCATTCAGGTTTGCTGCCTTCTACACCGCTGATGCAAGTGAAGACGACCTATACTTAAATGAACTACACACAAGACTGCTAAACGGAAAAGTCAAGTTCGCCACTGTACCACTAGAAGACGGTGAAACTAGAGACACTGTACTGACACTCGCTGAGATGCTAAAAACAGTCTCAGAGGCAAGTACAGACCCACAATATTTCAACTCCAGAGTCTACATTGACGTCATGAACAAAGCCACGTTTAAAAAGCTAACAAACGGCTCCCGCCATTAAATCACACTCCAGTAACAGCCACGACGTAATCAAGCACCTCACCATCTAACTGCAAGTCCCAGTCCCTGTCAACCCACGCCAGCCGCCAGCCTTGTCACCAGCTAGTACTTCTGTGCAGAGATGCAGCCAGCAGCGTAACACCTTCTACATCGCCTGCAAATTCCTGATCTTCAGTTCCTGATCTCCAGCTCCTGTCCCCTATCGCTCCGCAGCTGGGTTAAGCCCTGGCACTTTATCTACGACTCAAGACCTTCCTCTCACCGACTTCTCTTCAGCTGTCCACACTTCCCCGCTCACCCACTTGTGGGTCTTACCTAGACTGTCTTGTCTTGTCTTGAGACACGTCCTCACTCGGCGAAGGCTGGAGCCAGACTCCTAACCGTGTGTCTGTGTGTTCCCTTTTTTCATTGTCATCCCAATCAATCAATCAAGTCTAGGTAAGACCCACAAGTGGGTGAGCGGGGAAGTGTGGACAGCTGAAGAGAAGTCGGTGAGAGGAATGTCTTGAGTCGTAGATAAAGTGCCAGGGCTTAACCCAGCTGCGGAGCGATAGGGGACAGGAGCTGGAGATTAGGATCTTGCAGGCGATGTGGAAGACATGGAGATGATGGCTGATCTGGCTGCTGCATGCTGCTACACTCTTGGGAAGTGGCTGGTGACGATGCTGGACTCTGGCTTGGGTTGACAGTGGAGGTCAGGGTGGCTTGGCATGTAGTATTTCTAGGTGATGAGATGCTGGTCTATGTCAGGGTGTTTCTGGTTTTTCTAGAGTGTGTCTATTCTCGGGTTCCATTTATTAACTTCTTGAATGTGGCTTTGTTCACGATGTCAACGAGTACTTTGGCGTTGTAATAGTCGGCGTCTGTAACTACATCTGAGACTCCCTTTAGTACCTCAGCAAGTGTCAATATCTTGTTTGGTTGTTGTATTTCCCCAGCGGGAAATGGGATGGTTGCGTAATCCCTGCGATCCCCGTTGGGGAGGGGAACCTTTACTGCGTCTGTGTAGCATCACCACCATGATGCAATACTCCAACAGGGTCAAGATCAAGCCTGTTAGTGGAGTTATAAATGACTCCACTAAGCTAGCACTTGCGTCTGCTGTTAGCAGCAGTCTGCAAGTTAAATTCACTGCTATCCTGACACTCAAGGCGGCCTTCATTGTCGTCTGCACCGACGACAACGAGGCTGAAAAACTACTGACCACCACTGCTTCTACCAAGCTTCAAGAACGGGGATTTCAAATCTGGACTTCCCCTGCAATGAGGGCTAAGAGGACTGTGTTCCTCAAACGCCTAGACTCACTCATCACTGCTCAAGACATCGCTGACATCAAGACATCTATAGAGGACCTGAACCCCTGGGCAAAGGTCGACTCCATTCTAAAAATACCTACTGCTCCGTCCATGATGAAGGTCACCTTCACTGACGTCACCATGGCGGAGAAAGCACTAGATGAGGGAATAGCAGTACATTACTTTCACATCAACCCTGCCTTCATTGAAGCAGAAAGATACACAATTGTTCCACAATGCTACAACTGCTTCTCGTACTTACATAGCACCAAGGAATGCACCAACAAGGACAAGAAGTTCTGCACAAACTGTGGTACTGAAGGCCACGATTACAAGTCCTGCTCCACCACCACTCAACCCAAGTGTCTTAACTGCAAGACTGAGCACCATACCTTGGCTGCTCGTTGTCCAACACGCCGTGAAGTACTGAAGAAAGCACAAGAAGTTAACCTGAAAAAAGCACAGCATAAGTCACCTACATATGCTGCTATCGCAAGATCCAGTCCAACACCACTAAGATTCTCAAAGCCACACTACCACCCACCAACGCAGTCGCTACACCACCAACAATGGACACCACAAAAATCCAGTACTGCATGATATATGCCCACATGGCCAACATGGCGAACCCTGGCTCCTTCAACACTGTCATCAACGAGATCTTTGAACTTAATAATATGCCCAAGTTCAACTTCCCAGACTCTCCACCATCAGCTGACATCATTAAATGCACCAGTGCGCCACTTAACATCACAACGCCTGCTCAGCCAACACAGCCGCAGCCGCCACCACCACCACCACCTCAAGCTCCTCCTCTCGCATGGAGACGGACCAATCAGAGACCGCACACGCGCCGACTCCACCAGCAACTTCCTCCACCACCACAACACTCTCTGCAGAAGCAAGTGCAGTCACTATTGTATCTCCACCAACTAAGAAACCGACAACATTCACTGAAGAGACAACATCCCACCACATAACTCACCACATAACATTCAATGGAGCTCGATTCTACACTGCTGATGTAAATGGAGGCGACCTACCCTTGCTAGAACTGCATACACGGCTGATAAATGGCAGAGTCAAATACGCTACCATCCCATTTCCCGCTGGAGAAATACAACAACCAAACAAGATATTAACACTTGCTGAGGTACTAAAGGGAGTCTCAGATGTAGTTACAGACGCCGACTATTACAACGCCAAAGTACTCGTTGACGTCGTGAACAAAGCCACATTCAAGAAGTTAATAAATGGAACCCGAGAATAGACACACTCTAGAAAAACCAGAAACACCCTGACATAGACCAGCATCTCATCACCTAGAAATACTACATGCCAAGCCACCCTGACCTCCACTGTCAACCCAAGCCAGAGTCCAGCATCGTCACCAGCCACTTCCCAAGAGAGTAGCAGCATGCAGCAGCCAGATCAGCCATCATCTCCATGTCTTCTACATCGCCTGCAAGATCCTGATCTCCAGCTCCTGTCCCCTATCGCTCCGCAGCTGGGTTAAGCCCTGGCACTTTATCTACGACTCAAGACATTCCTCTCACCGACTTCTCTTCAGCTGTCCACACTTCCCCGCTCACCCACTTGTGGGTCTTACCTAGACTTGATTGATTGATTGATTGTGTGTTCCCTTTGTGGAACTTAGTTGATGACTCGACGTCACTATGACCGGTATTCTTAAAGGTGGGGGGCTGGCTAGTTTGCAACTGAACAATTAATTCTTGCAAACCTATCCTTATTTCCTCCAACCCAAAGTAACCTTTATGATACTTGTTAGACAACCACTCTATCGTCTTATGGTTCAATTGAGGTTGTATCATCCCACCCAATAACCAATCTGATGCCTCCAGATTATGTTTATTACTCAAGATTTTGAGAGTGCTCTCTAGTTTAATCCGAAATTGTTGCAAGCTTTTATAGTTGTGCTCTGGAGTTTTCAATTTAACCAGCGTAGTTATTAGATCCAGTCTACGCTGTTCCGTATTACCATAGGTACTCTTTAACAGACTAACAGCTTCTGTATAAGAGTCGTTTATATTGGGGAAGGCCTGAATGAGAATGAGGGCATCTCCCCTCAATTGTCCCTTTAAATAAATCAACTTATTAACATGTTCAAGATCATTCCTATCATGTACCATTGCCTTAAAAATGGACCAAAATTCCTCCCAGCTGTCTCCTGGCTGGAACGACAGCAATTGTACCTCTGGGAGTTTGGGGAGGGACATCTTATTTACTGTGCGAGGCTGGCCCACTAAGTTTTCTACTCTCTTTGCACTGTGCAAAGCCTTAGTTTTACAGGACAGAATATGTTCCTCCACTTCATAATATTGCTCAAACAGTGTTTCTATTTCCTCATTATCTGTACAATTCTCCATAAGGTCCTTTTCATATTCCTTAAACCACAACTTGTATGACTCATATTTACTATCTAAGGAGTCTAAATACAATTTTAATTCATCGGCGTCCATTGTATCTTGATCCATGAACTCCATGCACTTATTGAGTGCCTTTGTAACATGACCCTTACGAGCTTGTAACGAGGCTTTCTTTGCTTTAATATCCCTGGGCTTGACACTCCCAGCAGTTTCATCGGGTCCAGCCATGGTTATAGGATAAATAACCACTGATGTCACAAATTAAATAAATTGTTTATAAAGGTGATTATCAAACCTTACTTTTGCACAAATCGTAGCCACGCCTGGGCTAGCAATTAATTGGACTAATTATTACAATTCACCCCACAATTAATTAATCTGTGTACTCTATACTCACTTTCTACAATCAGTCACTTAATTATTAAATAATTAATTCAATAATGATTAATTCACTAATCACCTCCGGTTCAGGAAGGACCAACGGGCGATGTGGGGAATTAAGAGATTACCTGTCTGGGCTTCACCGCCACTTACAACAAAATAATCTCCCGGGGAGTGGACCGACTAGTATAATTTTACCGCGGTTACCCCCGTTGAGGCGTGTGAGAAAACTTGCCCCACTCCTGGTCACATTTAAGGGGACCCTTCGATATTCTCACTCTAAATCCACATCTATCCTTGACCAGTTTATTAAGAATGAGTAACACCAATGGTTACGGTATTGTTAAATTTTGTGGACTGTATGGGTTAATGTCTGACTCATTGGGGAGAAGGAGGAAAGAGTACAACTTAATATCACTCACCCTTTATCCGTGCCATTGCTGTTCACTTGAAGATCCCGTCATTATCATTCCCACCGTAAACCCACATTATCCCAACATACCTACTGGCCAGACGGTTGCTAAGACAATAAGAGTACTTACAGTGGGGAAGAAACAACATTCTTGTTGCTATTCTTCGACGGATCTCGTGGTCCTGCTCGGTAGATTATTCTTCCGGCAAGACGATGATGTTCGTGGTTGTCCCGATGAGTCAAGAGAAGATTGATCCCTTGAACTCTCTTACGCCCACGAGACCGGGCGTTATTTAACGTGGTTGGTCGGGGTAGTGATTCATATCCTCTCACTATACCCCTTCAGTAGAGTTTATACGCAACACTTTACACACTATTCACACGTCGGTTTAATGTCCCGTTAATTTACTCTCGTTAGAAGTTAATCCATTAATAATTGCGTGCGATGAACGCTGATCGAAGCGACGCACATTTCCGCCATCAACACCGCCATGACGGCGTCGCTCACTGTTTAACACATTATCACTCTATTATTATAGTTTCTTGGACTTAATGTCCCACATTATGCCCGGCGAATATTTACAACATTCACTATTGTGAAGAGAGACCATTAACCGCGATTTGGTCGTTGTAAACGCCGATTTCCATCTCCATTATATCCAGAGTCCACCCATCGTTCACCTCCATTCACCTTTATCCCACGAGCGCGACTCCTTGGGTCACTTCATTTGACCCAACACAGCGTACCAACGCTACCGTCGCGATGGTTCTTTCCTCATCTCAAGAAAAATTCGAACCAACAGCCACACATTAAGAATATTCACATTAGAAAGGCTATCGAGTATAACCTTTCGGGAAAATACCCAATATTTTCCACAGGTAAGGACCCACTAGGGGCTAGGGGGAAATGGGGACAGAAGAAGAATAGCCGGTGAGAGGAAGAGCTGAAGGAGAAGAGAAAGGGTCAGGACTAAACCCAACAGTCTAACTACTTGGCTATATAAGAGATAATTACACGAATACCTTCCGTGATAAAATATATATATATTTTTTTTATATATTTTATTTAAAAACACATATATACATAACAATCCAATAAATGCCCAAGCATAAATCAGGCTCATATAAACAAGAACAAGCAAACAGAACAGAAATATACACATCTGTCAATATATCCTACAAGAGGAACCCGTGCCAAAAGCACATAAAAAAAAAAAAAAAAAAATTGTCCCTCCTACTACCTATCCTAGCTAAATTTTCTATACAAGAACATAACACACTGTCTATTAAACTGTACATACACTGTCTCAAAACACACCGTAAAAATAAACCTTTGGTTACATATCCTACTTCTTCCCTACCACAAAACGCAGTACAAAGGCATGAAATATCATAAAACCTAAACCTCTCTGCCTTTAAAACAGTTGTTGCACTATAACACAACTACAACTGACCTCCGTAACAAGGGTCACACCACATCAACATCTTAAAAAAGAAATACATTATCATCAAGATATCATTACCGTAGACAACACTGTCTACAACACAACGCCACACTCCCACACCGGAGAATAAGTCCACACAAAACACATTTGTGTTGCATACATATACAAAACCCTAGAAAAAACACATAAAAATGAAGAACCTGCATAGAATTTAAATTCAAACAAAATAGGAAACACATACAGATTACAGTACTAGAAACGTTAAACCTAAGAAAAACATAGCAAAATATCAACTTAATTCTAAATATATTGCCACAGATACCTGGGCCAACTACACCCAAGCACACCTGCACACTGACGGTTGTCTAACACCTAATACCTCCCAAACTCAAACCTGCCACATAAATGCAAGTCACCAGCACATCACCACCGACAAACCCTACTACTTGATCATTATAATATTACACTTACTACATCCTAGAGGAAAACCCCATGCGTCCATGACCCTATGACCCCCACCCAAACCAACATCACTCCAAGTCTGAGTCAACATACACCCGTAAAAAATTACCCACAACCCCATAAAACCCCTGAAACTTCCAAATCCTGGACACCCACGATACCACCCCGACCCAACCCATCCTAGCCTCAACCCTGTATACCCATGCCTAACCAACCACACATCAATCAACCAAACTATAACCTAGTCAACCCCTACCCGACAATCCCGACCTCCCCCCTCCCCCCCACTCGACCAGTCCCCCTCGATTGGCTCCTACATTATTCCTAAAACTCTGAAAGGGACACCACCGTCATCATTCTATAACCCTCAGAGAAAGCCTCAACCCAAGTTCTTCCATACAAACCCTGATTTCTACATTTCATCCTGTAAAAATGTGCCGCCAAGGCACGAACCCGCCTCCCACCCACTACCTCGCGCATACCCCACGACACATATATGAAATCAACCACCAGGTACATTAACCCTCTACGTACATTTTCCCCAAAACCACCAATATCCAGGCTTAAAGCCCCTAACATCGAAAGCCCACCCCCACCCACACTCCTAAGAACCCTAAGAACCCGTCCAAACCATTCCCGTACCCCACCCAAATCTTCACAAAAATACACCGCATGGTACAATGTATCCAAAAACCCAAATCTCAAACAAGTACCCTCACTCGCTAAACCCATTAAAAACAATTGCGCTTTAGAAGCCAAGATTCCATGTAGGAATCGAAAAACCGTCTCCCTAACCCTCGCCCTCAGGCTCAACTTCCGGAAACCTACCCAGGTCGCCCGCCAATTATACTTTGGGTACTCTGCTACCCCCTGCACTATACCCCCCTCCCCCAAGCTTGTCCAAAACCCCCACCCGAAAACCCCTTGGCTCTCTGACGACTAGTAACACCCTCAACATTGCCTCACATAAACTCAGGTCATGTCCACTCCACCACCTCCTTACCTCACGTATGACCACTCCCACTCGCTTACCCCCCACCCCTCCCTCCTCTACATATCTCTGCTTTACATATATCCCTATAAGCCTCCTATGTAAGGGTATCAACCCCAAAACTCCCTTACTAACCGGTGTCATGACAACCTCCTTATTGAGCCAATGTCTACCAAAACCCCATATATACCACAACACTCTCCGTTGTAATAAATCAACATCTCTCCCCACAAGTGGATATACTCTTGCCACATGCCACAATTTACTATACAGTAAAACATTCACTACCATAACCCTCTGCAATAACGTCACATCTCCCTGTCTCCATCCACTCATTCGCGCGATTGTCACCGTTACCACCTTAGAAGAATTTTCAACCCTCCCTCTACTCACATCATTACAATAAATTATCCCACAAATTTTCAAGCACTCAACAACATGCCAACCATAAATCTTCCTTAAGTCTCCGCCCACCCAAGTCCCCACCTCTAACAATTTAGATTTTACCCTGTTAATCCTCAGCCCTGTAGCTGCCCCAAAAACACTTATAATCCTCCCTATAGCATCTAACCCCTCCCAGCCACCTACGAGAATTGTTGTGTCATCAACATAACCCACTATTCCTAATGAACCAGTTACCTGATCCTCCTCCCCTACCCCCTTCGTTACTAATCTATAAAATGGGTCCTGTAAGCATGCAAACAGAATTTGTGACAAAGGGCACCCCTGCAGCAAACCCCGCTTCATTTCCACCACGTTTCCCACCCTTCCATTCACTTGAACCCACGCCAAATCCCCCTCATACAACGTTTGAACCCAACCCACTACTTCATTCCCAAAACCCTGCTTACGAAGAATGTCAAATAACATATTCCTCTCCACACTGTCATAAGCCGTTTCCCAATCAAGCCCTGAGACCCCACCCCCCTCTTGACCCTCAATGAAAGCCCTAATCCTACCATGCCCATTCCCCATACACCTCCCCAGTATCCCATACTGACCAGGCTCTATGATAGAATCCAAAACCTTTTTAACCCTATTACCCAAAATCCTTGCAAAGATTTTGTAATCCGCACATAAAAGTGAAATAGCTCTGTAATCCCTTATCGTTTCCACCAATTTCCCCTTAGGCACTAAAACCACAACTCCAGTTCGCTGATCCTCACCAATATACCTTACTTCCTTCCTGTTGCTTCTGCAGTGGTTTGATTTGCATTTGATGTTGACTGAATTTCAGTAAGGCAACATTTTAAAGCTTGCAAATTTTCATGAACTCTGTTTACGGTCTGTATGTTAAAGGGCCCCCACCCTGCAGAGAATGGGGCTCACTCTCTCCTCCATTTGCCAGGAAGGGGAAGTCCACACTGCACAATACATACACTGTTTTGTCAAACATTCCTTCAACACTCCTCAATGTTGAAAATAAAAATTACTAGGTAAGCCATCGACTCCTGGCGCCTTACCCATCTGCATCCCCTTTACCGCGAACCACACTTCCTCCTCAGTTATACTACCCTCCATACCTTTCCTCTCCTCCTCACTAATCCCTACCTGTATACCCTCCAAAATTTCCTCTTTCGCCTCCACCTCCTCTAACCTCTGGTCTAGATACCGCCGAAACCAAACATCCACAAACCCGATCATACCCTCTGTTGACTGCAGTACCTGTCCCTCCGTATACGAACCCAACTCCTCGTGCACCTTCAATGACGTCATCGTCATACCCTGCCTCCTCTTTCGAAAACCATGTAAGACAGTCAAAGACGGTTTACCCCCCACAGCACATCCTCAATACCTGCCCTCACTCTTATAGCCTGGAATCTCTGATTCTGTATATCCTTCAACTGGCCCCTCAAAACCTCTATGTCCTCCAGCGAGTTTCCCCCCCCACATAAAAATCCCACAACTGCCCCTCCAAATACCTCTGCAGGCCATAACGCAATCGCGCCTGCTCTCTACCTTCACGTATATAAAAATCCTGAATACCAACTTTTGCCACTCCATTCCACCAGCCCACCACATCTTCCCGGTCCTTCCCATCATTCCACATCCCCTCCCACCACTCCTCAAAACTCCTCCTACACAGTTCCCCCTGCAATAAGCCCACATTAAGCTTCCAATAACTAGCATACGTTCTAACAGCTCCCTCCTATCCCAACACTGCCAACACACCCCTGTGATCGGAAAACCCAACATCAACACAATCCACGCCCTCCACTATAACATCCCTTGACACATACACGCGATCAAGTCTTGCAACATAGCCCCTACATATGAACATATGTTCTATATGCCACCTACCACCCCCTACCACATCTCTGACCCCTGCCGCACCCATAACGTCACGCAAAACCCCCAACTCACACCCCGCCCCTCTCGGTTCCACATCCCTCTTCCTAATCACACAATTCCAATCCCCTGCGATAATAGTCACAACCGGCAACCCACATAAGAAATATATCAACTCCTCTCTCACAAACTCTTCCTTAGTTCTTCTACAACTTATAGCCGGCATATAAACTCCCACTATACACACTCTGACATTCCCCCATAAACCCTCAACCCTTACCACCCTCCCACTACCCCCTTCTCATGCCAACAACCGAAAGGGACTGGTCACATGTATTCCTATAACCACCCCTCCCTTGAAACTACCCGCACTACCCGCATAAACTGTAAACCCACTTAACATCAAATCTCTCCCCAACCTATAATTATGCTCTTGCAATATACACACATCCACATTTAAACGTCTTAATGTCACCTCTACCCATTTACGTTTGACCTCCGCTTGGAGGCCATTTACATTCATCGTTATACACCTGAAAAGAACGCAGGGGGCTTTCCTCTACTTTTCAACTTCCTCGTCACTACCGACTTTCCCTTACTAACGCTCTCTTCCTCTAATGACACTCCCAGTACTTGCCTGTCAGCTTTCCTGTCCCTCCCTCCCTCTCTACCCTTGACACTCCCCTGTCCCCCTTTTGCCACCTCCACCCAGGCTTTCTTGCACACCTGTTGCCCAGGTGTTAGGACATCATCCTCAACTAGACCACTAGGCCTTTTCCTGGAGTCCCCTGTAGCCTCCATAGCCTCACAATCCTCTTCCCTGTGCACCAACCTCCTGGACTTGAAGGTTAGTCCCACTCTCTGAGACGCCCATCACCCTCGTCCCTCCTCACATCTGATCCTGAGTCCACCACACCATGCTGTGTGCTCTCACACACAGGACTGTCCAACAACAGTGGAAAATCCTCCAATAGTGGCTCAGACAAAACCAAGTTCAACCCTTCGAGCATAGCCACTACCTCAGTCTCCGCTGTCTCGCCATCCTGGGTCACCTGTGACAACGTTAGTACGCGCTCTTCCTCGTTATCAACAATGTCACTCCATCGTCCACTTGGCACCTCGCTCATATTCTCCCACGGCGACTCATCCATATCATCCATGACCACCACGGCCTCCTTCCTCATACCATCAGCAGCACCATGTCTCTGATGGCCCATCCGACGATCACATGCCACCGCCACATGTCCAGGTAATCCACACAGGCGACACGTTCGAACTTGGCCTGCATAAGTCACATAGACTTGCTGCCGGAACTCATCCATCATGACGTAAGAAGATATCTGGCGTTTGAGCGTCATTTTCAAAGAAACCTTCTGGCAGTCCGGCATAAGGCCCCTGTGCCCACCGGCCTGCCGTGGCGGCATGAACATCACCAAATTGACTGAAGACGTCCCGTAAATCAAATTCCAACGCTTCGAACGGCACATTCCGAATCCGTATATAAGTGTAGTACTGGTACACATCTCGAAGCCGTACCTCTAATCCTGTGTTGACGACAATCCTCTTCTCCTGATACGTTTCAACCACTCGCTCATATGCGCTGGCCACTGCAAACTTTACAAAAATCCTCGACGAACCGTTGAGGGATATTCCAAATAATTCTTCATTGGATATCCCTAAAGAATCCCTCAAAACAGCTGGGAGGAGAACATCTGCGTTGCTTGGGTAAATCGCGCCCTGCAACACCTCAATACAGACAGTATTGACACGTCGTCTGTAGCGCTCCACCATGTCGATGTAAACTACCAGTTCTCTACTCCACCGCTAGGGACCAGAAACAAGCACACCCACACTCCACAAAGGCTGGGCAGCGAATGTTGTGCCATTTAGGCTGGACCTACTTTTAAATGGGATCTTCATGGAATTTTCAATAAATATTTTTTTCTCTCTTTTGTTTTTAGGGCAATCTTATTGAAACTCACAGACAATAAGGTCCATAAACACGTCTTCACGTGCAAAAAAAAAAAGAACGAAATCGGACGAAAAAAAAAAATATTAATTGGTTACCCCTCCCCTTAACGGAATCAAGGAGTGCAAGGAGGTCATCATAGTACGTATTTGCTTAAGGATCGGACGTTGTAGCTAAGAAATGTTATACTTTTAGTAGTGTTTAGGACAGTGTGGGCTTGTGATGCTGTGTAGTAGAGACAGTTACTTTCCAGTAAATTTTGATTGGGTGTTAGATTAAATAGGTTTAGATCAGGGTCGACGTGATCATTCATCATTTAGGTTAAATAGTAATTTTGTTATATCATGTATAGTGTGGTGAATTCTTTTACTGATATCTGTAGTGAGGAAATGTTTGGACAAGTATACAACTAATGCACATTGATCAAATAGAGTATAGTAACATATAAACATAATTGAATTCGTATTGACTATGTATTAAGCTAGATGAAATAAAAATTTAAATATAAACTAATAAGATAAAATTACTAAGAATAGGGTAGCACCAATGAGTTTGGTATTGGTTAAGTATTAAGCTAGAATGAAATAAAGTAAAATTAAAAATTTAGATATAAAACTATTAAGATAATATTATAAAAGATATCAGGCGATGGCTTCGGGAGTTTGGCGATTACGTCAGCCAGACCGGACTTAATTACTTCACTTCGCAATATGGAGTGATATCAAAGTGTGCGACGCGTAATTCGTGGACATTCCTGCTGGAAATTCTGATATTCGGGCGACAATTTGGTGAAATAACGTGTGATCCCGGTCTAATAGCGAATTGAGATTTAGGCCTAATCATAGCCACGCCTGTGCTAGCAATTAATTGGGCTAATTACTGTCCACCACACAATTAATTAACTCAATGCACTCTATGCTCACTTCCTACAATCAGTCACTTATTTATTAAATAATTAATTCAATAATGAGTAATTCACTAATCACATCCGGTTCAGGATGGACCAACGGGCGATGTGGGGAATTTGTGAGAGATTGTCTACCTGGGACACCGCCACTTGCAACAAACAATCTCCCGGGAGATAACCGACTAGTATAATTTTACCGCAGTCACTCCGCAAGGTGTATGAGAAATTTTCCCACTCCTGGTCGCACTCGAGGGGATCCTTCGATATTCTCACACTCGTCCCACTTCACTCTTGACCAGTGTTAAATAAATTTGAAGAGATTATATTAATAAGTATGGTATGATTAAATTTTAGTGGACTGTATAGTTTAGAAATATAATATGTTACTGATTGAGGAGAAGGAGGAGAGAGTACAGTGATTAATGTTCACTCACCCCTTAAAATGCGTCTTGGGTGTTCACTGGAGACCTTCATTATTCCCACCGTAGATACACAATATATCAACATACATACTGGCGGTGGGGTGGCTGCATTCTTGTTGATGGGCTTCGACAGATCTCGTGATCTTGCACGGTCAATATAGTTCGTCCCTCAAGATGTTGATATGGGTTGTCCAGTCGAGTCAAGGAAGATTAATTTCCTTGAGCTCGTATGCCCACAGGACCGGGCGTTACTTAACATGTGGTTGGTTGGGGTAGCGATTCATATCCTCTCGCTATTTTCCCCTTATTACAGTTTATACGTATAACTTTACACACTATGTATATCCTGGCTTAATGCCCCACTAGTTTATACACATTCACCATCTCGATACTTGTATTTCGAGTCGATGAACGGAGATAGAGTTAGCTCACCCTCACCATATCCAATATGGCGGTCTGGGTATGGCGTCCCTATGCCAGACACACCGGTACACTCACTTCAATTATTTACAACTCTGCTTCATTAGATTCACCATTTCACAATATTCATTGAGCATATTTCAGTCTCTTCTATTACGAAAACCACCCAGAATCAGGGTTTATGACCGTATCTTGTCATGTCGCTGTATTACTATAGCCGAATTAGGCCTAAATCTCAATTCCCCATTAGACCGGGATCACACGTTATTTCACCAAATTGTCGCCCGAATATCGGAATTTCCAGCACGAATGTCCACGAATTACGCGTCGCACCTTTGATATCACTCCATATTACGAAGTGAAGTAATTAAGTCTGGTCTGGCTGACGTAATCGCCAAATTCCCGAAGGCATCACTTGATATCTGGCGTGTAGGCCACTCTACCCGTGACTGCCTCCCTCTCTCTCTCTCTCTGCCCAGCCTACTTGAGCCGCGTCCTGCCCGCCTATACGATGGTTCTGATCTCACGTCTACATAACGTGCAACCACCAGCAGTACATTAGAGATATCTATTCATATTGGAAAGTTTATCAATTACAACTTTCGGAAATACAAATATTTTCCACAACCCTAGTATAATATAAAAAAATTTACCAACATACACAATGTTAAGTAAAAGGACACAAATGCAACTAATGTGACATTTTATTGTGGTAACGTTTCGCTCTCCAGGAGCTTTGTCAAGCCGTTACAAACAATACATGGACACACAGGGTATATACAGGCTCAGAGTGAGGTGCAATACTAGTGGTGGTAGAAGTAGTAGTGATATAAGTTGTAGTAGTAGTAGTAATACAATAAGGTAGAACAATCAACTTGCACATGAGTAAAAGGTGATAAAAGCAATTACTTGGGTAGTATAAAATAGGTTAGACAATATTTCTGTTGGAGGTTGGAATAGAAAGCCTGTAGCAGTGTTCCATATCTGCGATGTGCTTGTGTAGTATTAGCAGGAGAGACTATGTGATGGTAGGGTTTACTGTTTTCAGGAGGATTCTTGCTAAGACTACAGAGATGGTGAAGCTGCCTTTGTTTTGTTTAATTGTGTTAGAAACAGCGATAAGTGCTGATTCATGGAACTTGCGTCTACCACCACTAGTATTGCACCTCACTCTGAGCCTATATATACCCTGTGTGTCCATGTATTGTTGTGGAAAATATTGGTATTTCCGAAAGTTGTAATTGATAAACTTTCCAATATGAATAGACAGAACCTACAATGGGAAATAACCTACTTGACTTGGTTCTGGCAAGCAAGGAAACCCTTGTTAATAATTTAGAAATTACAGAGGAACTCGGCTCAAGCGACCACAAGTCAATTACCTTTAGCATTGAATGGATGTATGATAGTAGGGATAATTCAGTAACGGTCCTAGATTTTCGCTTAGCAGATTATAATGGACTTAGAGAACACTTATCAACTGTGGACTGGGGTGACGAAGAGAGGTATCAATATGACAGTTTTCTTAACACTATACAGGCTGCCCAAAAAACATTTATCCCATATAAAGAAATTAGATCAAGTAGAAATGACCCAAAATGGATGAATAATAGGTTCAAGTATCTTTTAGGGCAGAAGAAAGGAATTTATAGGCGCATAAAAAGAGGTGAGGGTCATCTTATAAATCAGTATACTGACATTAAGAGGGACGTTAAAAAGGGATAAGAAAAGCTAAACGGGACTATGAAATTAAAGTTGCTAGGGATTCAAAAACTAACCCAAAAAGTTTTTCCAGGTTTATAGAACAAAGTTAGGGATAACATAGGTCCCCTTAAAAATAACTCTGGGCATCTTACTGACAAGGAGAATGATATGTGCTCTATTTTTAATAATTATTTTCTCTCGGTTTTCACACATGAAGACACTAATAATATCCCAGTAATTAATTTTTACAGAGGCCCAGAAGAAGATAAATTATGTAATATCACAGTCACTACAAAATGGTTATGAAACAACTAGACCGACTGAAACAAAATAAATCGCGGGTCCTGATGAAATTTTTACAAGGGTTCTTAAGGAATGCAAAATGGAACTCTGTGAACCATTATCTAACATTTTTAATTTATCTCTTCAAACAGGTGTAGTGTCTGATATGTGGAAGATGGCTAATGTAATTCCTATTTTTAAAGCAGGGGACAAGTCACTACCGTCAACTTACTGCCCAATAAGCCTGACCTCAATTGTAGGCAAATTACTAGAGTCAATTATAGCTGATATTATTAGAAACCATCTAGATAACCATAATTTGATTAATGATACTCAACATGGATTCACCAGGGGTCGTTCCTGCCTATCTAATTTATTAACTTTCTTCAGTAAGGCTGTTGATCATGATAAAGAATTCGATATTGTTTATTTAGACTTTAGTAAAGCTTTTGATAGAGTACCACACCAGAGACTGTTAAAGAAAGTTGCAGCTCATGGCATTGGGGAAAAAGTGCTGTCATGGATCGAGTCATAGCTCACCAATAGGAAGCAGAGAGTGCATAAATGGGGTGAAATCCGAATGGGGACTTGTAACAAGTGGTGTTCCCACGGGATCAGTCTTAGGCCTGTTTTTTTATAATATATAACAATGACCTTGACGAGGGAATTACTAGTGATATGAAAAATTTTGCCGACGACACAAAGATGGTAGGAAAATTGATTCCATAGATGTCTAGAGTTTCAGGAAGATTTAGCAAAAATTCTTGGTCAGAAAAGTGGCAGATGCAGTTCAATGTAATAAATGCAAGGTTCTAAAGCTCGGGAGTGTCCAAAACCCCAAGCAATAAGTTAAATAACGTAGAACTTACCCAAACGGGGAAAGGACTTAGGGGTATGGTAAGCAGCAACCAAACCCAAAGGCAATCCTAAGCGTACGTAATAAGGCAAATAGATTACTGGGTTTTATATCAAAAGTGTTAGCAACAGAAGTCCCGAGGTTATATTACAGCTTTTCATCATTAGTAAAGGGCCCCCTAGATTACGCAGCTCAGTTCTGGTCTCCATATTACAGAATGGACATAAATTCGTTAGAAAACATTCAGCGTGAATGACTAATTACATGCATTGAAATCTTCCTTACGAAGAAAGATTGAAGACCCTTAAATTACATTCACTTGTAAGGCTAGAATGAGGGGGGACATGATCGGGTATACAAGTGGAAAATGGGGTATTAACAAAAAGGGGATATAAATAAAGGGCTTAGGGTATCTCTCCAAAGGAAACCCCCAAAAATGGGTTCAAGTTAGATAAGTTTAGATTTAGAAAGGATATAGGAAAGTATTGGTTTGGAAATAGGGTAGTTGATGAGTGGAAAAGTCCCTGTTTATTGAAGCAAGGACCTTGGGAGTTTTTAAAATTTTGGTTGGATAAATTCATGAGTGAGGGTTGGATTTAGTGGGGACTTGTGAAAAAAATTATCAAAAACATTTCTTAGGGGGCATTTAAAATTAGGTTGAACAAAAATTTTGTTAGTGGGATGGAATGTGAAAAGGGCCCCCTTTGGGCCCAAAAGGGCCCGCTGCAGTGTTCCTCCTTTCTTATGTTCTTATGTAACGGCTTGAAAAAGCTCCCGGAGGCAAAAAAGTTGCCACAATAAAATTCACATTAGTTGCATTTTTTGTCCTTTTACCCCTTTTTTACATATTGTCGTAATTCTACCCAAAATTCAACATACAAAAAAAAAAATATATATATATATATATATATATATATATATATATATATATATATATATATATATATATATATATATATATATATATATATATATATATATATATATACCCCCATTAAGACAAATTGTTTAATATACAAAATAGGAACCTAACATACCATGGAAATACACTAAGTAATAGACACAACATGTTG
>WNWK01032420.1:0-21912 GCA_009830355.1 Cherax destructor
TTCACCTGATCAAGTCTTCTAAGTATCTTGTACATTGTTATCTTGCCTCTGTCGGTTGTTAATAACATAATTGAATGCTTGCAGTCAATTCTAATAGGTGTTTTAAGATTTTTCCTTTGAGTGTTGAAAGTTAAGCAGTGCAATCACTGAAAATATTTCCTTAGGAATTTTAAACTTTGAGCTAATAATTTTATGTACATTTCAGAAGCCAGTAACTCGAACAGAAAAACAAATACAGTATGAAACTTTGCTGGGTTGTCTCAGTAAATATGTACAATGAGAAAGTACCTGGGAGAAGTGAAAATGGAGAAAATGAAAACAAGAATTAAATTATAATGTGTACAAATGAAAAAGCACAATATTTAAATCAAGGTTAAAAATCAGGAAATGTTACAGTAGCTAACTACCACTGTGGCATGTGTAGACATGATACACCATACTTGTACATCATTACAGACAGTGGTCCCTCGGTTTCTGCATCTCCAAACTCAACATTTATGTAAGTGTATTTTCGTAAGTGCTGTGGAAGTGTATTTTTGGGGGTCTGAAATAGACTAACCTACGTGACATTATTTTTAAGGAAGTAAATTCGTTCGGTAATGGCACTTAAGCAGCATTCTGGAACAAATTTTCGCAAAACCGAGGGACCACTGTACTGGGGGAAAGAGCCATTTCGTTGTTTATTGAATAAGATGCTTGTAAACCACATTTACCATTTTTTGTCTAGGATTGATAAAGCCATGGTTGGTGTTAACATTTCCACAAGTGTTTCCCAAGTCTTTCATTCATTTACTTGTCAGTTGTCAAAACCATTTACATAATAATCTTTGCTCATTGTTTAGTAATGATTTGTAGGTGTTTGACACAAGCCAGACTACAATTTATTTTTTTTTTTAAATATAGTTCTCTTATGTCAGTAATATTTATTGTATAAATCTAATAAAAGTTGTTTTTTAATACTGAAATTTCTTTTAACAGCTGGCAAATCCAAGACTGCAGTTATAAGTGCCTGTCGCCAAGCAATTAAAACAACAACGTAAATTCTCTAACCAAAATAATTCGAACGGGAAGTGCCTAAGAGAGGTTAGCAATGTTATACTGAAATAAATTGTATGTTGTAGTAGTGTTTGTCATGATAGAGAAGATGGTTTTTTCTTCTTAGTGAAAAGATGTGTTTAATGTATTGTAGCAAGTTTCTCCCACTTGATTCATTCAAAATAAAAATGAATATCATAAATCTGCAGTTAAATATTTTGTATGTCATGTAGTTCACCTTTGAAAAAAGATAATCTTAAATGTAGCAAAGATGATAAGCAAAATCAGATCCTGTTACTTTTAGCCAGTGTTGAAATTCAAGTTGTTTTTTACAGTGAAATTATTTTATGATTATTCTTGACAAACACATTTTTTAGTGCTGTTGAATGCTTATAGCTGAATGCTTAATGTCAGCACAATTTATCATGTTAAAATTTTTTTTGCTTTTGATGTATGTGAACATAATAAGAACATAAGAACATAAGAAAGAAGGAACACTGCAGCAGGCCTACTGGCCCATGGAGGCAGGTCCAAGTCTCCCACGGTTAGCCAATGCCCCGACCCAGCCAGGTCAGGTTACATCCACTTAAGGAAGGAGCACGGCATCTGACCTAGTAGCACAAACTAGTCAGGTCCAACTCACACCCACCCGCACCCACTCATATATTTATCTAGCCTATTTTTAAAACTACACAACGTTTTAGCCTCTATAACTGTACGTACTCGGGAGTTTGTTCCACTCATCGACAACTCTATTACCAAACCAATGCTTTCCTATATCCTTCCTGAATCTGAATTTATCCAACTTAAAGCCATTGCTGCGAGTCCTGTCAATACTAGATATTTTTAGCACGCTATTTACATCACCTTTATTTATTCCTGTTTTCCATTTATACACCTCAATCATATCCCCCCTAATTCTACGTCTTTCTAGAGAGTGCAGATTCAGGGCCCTAAGTCTATCCTCATAGGGAAGATTTCTGATACATGGAATCAACTTAGTCATCCTCCTTTGTACGTTTTCCAGAGCATTTATATCCATTCTGTAATACGGTGACCAAAACTGTGCAGCATAATCTAGATGAGGCCTAACCAAGGATATATAGAGTTGAAGAACAACCTGAGGACTCCTATTATTTATGCTTCTTGATATGAAGCCAAGGATTCTGTTCGCTTTATTGCGAACACTTATGCACTGCTGTCTTGGTTTTAGATTACTGCTAACCAGAACTCCTAAATCCTTTTCGCAATCAGTAGTATTAAGATCTCATTATTTAGTTTATATGTGGCATGGTTATTGTCCTGTCCAATATTTAGAACTTTGCATTTATCTATATTAAACTGCATCTGCCACTTCTCCGACCACTGCATCAGTCTATTCAAATCATCCTGGAGTGCTCTAATGTCCTCATTTGAATGAATTGGACGGCCTATTTTGGTGTCATCGGCAAACTTGCTTATGTAAGCTATTTATTCCCTCATCTATGTCGTTTATGTAGATTGTGAACAACAAGGGCCCAATACTGACCCCTGTGGAACACCGCTTGTGACACTTCTCCACTCTGATTTCTCCCCATTTATGCAAACTCTCTGCTGCCTATTTGTCAACCATGCCTCTATCCAGGAAAAAATTTCTCCTCCTATTCCGTGTGCCTTAATTTTCCTCAATAGTCTCTGATGTGGGACTCTATCAAAAGCCTTACTGAAGTCCATATACACAACATCATATTCATTACCATGATCTACCTCCCTCAAATACCTTAGTGAAAAAGTTATTAAATTTGTAAGGCAGGAACGCCCTTTTGTAAAAACCGTGCTGAGATTCATTGATTAATTTATGCTTTTCAAGATGGCTCGAATTGTCTCGGCTATTATTGATTCCATAAATTTTCCCACTATGGTGGTTAGGCTTATTGGTCTATAGTTCGAAGCTAAGGACCTGTCTCCTGCTTTGAAAATAGGTATTCATTTGCAATTTTCCACTTATCTGGCACCATGCCAGTTTGCAGTGATATGTTGAAAAGATTAGCCATAGGTTTGCTAAGCTCCTCTTTACATTCCTTTAGAACCCTTGCATACAGTTCATCAGGGCCTGGGGATTTGTTAGGTTTTAATTTATCTATTTGTCTAAGGACCATGTCACTTGTGACCCTAATCGTGTATAGTTTACTATCGTCCTGTTCTACATAATTTATTATTTATGGAATATCGCTAGTATCTTCCTGTGTAAAAACTGAGAGGAAGTAAGTGTTAAAAATTCTACACATTTCCTTATCACTGACGGTGAGCTGACCTGAGTAACTTTTGAGGGGCCTATCTTGTCCCTAATCTTACTTCTGTATACCTGAAAAATCCTTTTGGGTTAGTCTTCGATTCTCTTGCAACTTTAACCTCATAGTCTCTTTTTGCTTTTCTTATTCCCTTTTTATTTCTCTCTTTAACTGAATATATTGATTACTTAATTGCCCCTCTCCTCTTGATTCGCCTATATATGCCTCTTTTGACCAATGAGATGTTTTAATCTATTGTTCATCCACTTAGGATCTTTTTTGTTTGATCTGATTTCCCTATTAGGAACATAAGTTGTCTGAGCAGCTAGAACTATTCTCTGAAAAACGTCATATTGGCAATCACCACCTACCTGACCCACTGTCAGGTCATTCCAGTTCAGCCTACCCAGGTAATTTTTCAGTCCTACAAAATCAGCCAGGCGGAAGTCAGGGACAGAGACTTGATTGCAATTATTAGGTAATTCCATGATATATTAAAACTGAGTGATTTGTGATCACTTTCCCCAAGCTCATCATTAACCTCAAGATTATTAATTAGCGATTCCTGCTGGCAAGAACCAAGTCTAGCAGGTTATTTCCTCTAGTTGGTTCTGTCACAAACTGTTTCAAAAAACAATCCTGAATCGTATCAAGAAAGTCACTTGACTCTAAATTTCCTGTCAAATTGCTCCAGTCAATTTGTCTAAAGTTGAAATCTCCCATTAGCACAACATTTTCATATGTAGATGCCTTACGAATTTCATCCACAGAAGTTTACTGCACTCCCTATCAAGATTTGGGGCCTGTAAATCACACCCAAGATAAGTTTTACCGGCCCTCAAGAAGCTGTAACAAACAGATTCAGTGGCCGACGCTTCTAATTTTATATCTTGTCTAACACAACAATTTAAATTGTCTCTGACATACATCTTACTCCACCACCCTTCCTGTTGACCCTATCAGTGTGGAATAATTTATAGCCTTGTATGTGACATTCAGAAGGCAACTCTCTATCTTTCAGATTGAGCCAGGTCTCTGTTATAGCAATAATATCTATGTTTCCTGCACTTGCAATTAATCTTAACTCATCTATCTTATTTCTTACACTCCTGCTATTAGTATAGTAAACCTTAAGGGAGCTAGTCTCTTGTTTCCCTCTGCTGTCTCCCTTTGTTTGCTGACCTGATCCATTGTATTTATTTGTAACTTTATGATGAATTTCTTTTATACACTTACTGTTTTCAGCCCTAGTGTTCCTAACTGACTGTTTCCACACACACCCATACCTCTATCTTCTATCAGTTTAAAATCCTATGCATGTCAGCAATGGCCCTCTCGATCGAGTTGGCAAGTGCTTCCACCCCTGTACCAGAGAGATGTACCCCATCCCTTGCATACATATCATGTTTGCCATAAAGTTGTCCCAGTTGTCAATGAATGGGATTGCAAGTTCCTTGCAGTATCTGTCTAGCCAGCAATTTGCACCAATTGCCCTAGACAACCATTCATTTCCACTCCCCCTTTTAGGCAAGATGCTACATATGATTGGGACCCCTCCCTTGGACTTAATTAGCTCTATAGCTGACCTGTACTTATCTAGCAGCTCTTCTCTCCTACCCTTCCCAATATCATTTCCACCAGCACTGAGACAGATAATGGGCTTGTTCCCATTACCTGACATGATATTATCCAACCTGTTGACTATGTCTCCAACACCAGCTCCAGGGAAGCACACCCTCTCTCTCACCTTTTTATTCCTATTACAGAAAACACGGTCCATATATCTTACCTGTGAGTCACCTACCACAAGAATTCGCTTACCTCTATTAGCAGGGGAAGTAGTACCTTTACCTTCACTTGAGGAAGTAGTACCCTTACCTTCACTTGGGGAAGTAGTACCTTTACCTTCACTGGCCACTGGAGTACACTCATCCTGAAGAACAGAGAAGCGATTTCCTACCTTCAAGTCTTCTCTCTTAACCTTCCTTATTTTGATGTTCCTGCCATTACTGGGAACCACTCGCCACTTGTAGCAGGTGCTGGACTGCACCTCACTCCTGGTAGCCTTTTCTTCCTCCCCCCCTTCACCCTCCTCGCAGGGAGTGGCAGACTGCACCTCACTACTGGTATCCCTATTCCCCTCCAGAACTGCAGCCACCTCACCCTCTCTTCCATAATCCTTGAGGTGAACCTTCAGCCTCCTAATTTCCTCCTGGAGAAGCAGGACCTCACTCTCACTTCCAAACCCATTGAGGTGAACCTTCAGCCTCCTAAATTCCTCCTGGAGAAGCAGGACCTCCTCCTTCAGCACTCCAACCTCACGTTTTAAAACACTGCAGCAGCTAGCCATGATTAACCCCCACACTAATTCCCAAAGCACTCAGGGACTGCGACCACTCGTGACCACTGAATACGAGTTGTTTTACCACCATGATTTTTTGTTCCACAATTATGGCTGCTTTTATATTGCATCATAAAGCTACCATTGTATGATGTTAAGAATGTCAGTTAAAGATAAATGTATTCCTCTTGAGGCTTATTTAATGTTTTACACATTTAGGATAGGTAATGATAAGTGGTTTATTTTGAGGTTTAATGTTCCAAATTCACACATTTAATTAAAACTGAAGGAAAAATGAAATATAGTGAAATGATTGTTAAACCCACAGCTTTTGCACATTTAAATATAACATTGAAATGTAGCTGACATACTTTTTTTTTTATGTAACCATCTGTGATAATTAAGCTAGTCATTGGTGTGTACGAATTTTAATCTAGTCATACAGCTACATAAGACTCTGTGGATATGTTGCTTTAGCAAAAGCAGTTGTTACGATATTGAGTGTCCATGGAAAAGTAATACATTACATTAGTGAAGATTACGGTATAGATGGATAAAAGGCTCTGATGAGTAGCTATGTTGACATACATAGTACAGTGGTACCTCGGTTAACGATGGTCCCCAAACTCGCCCTTTTATGTAAGTTTATTTTTTTAAATGCTTTTGTAAGTGTATTTTTGGGGGTCATAAAGGACTAGTCTATTTTACATTATTCCTTATGGGGATAAATTCGTTTGGTAATGGCACTTGAACAGCATTCTGGAACGAAAAAATATCGTTAACCGAGGTACCACTGTACTTATGTGATGCATTTAATAAAGTTTGAGAATCATTTAAATCTAATAGATATCCAAGCTTCTAAACTGTCATATCTGAGTGCCTCTGCAAAGACAGTGATTATGTATGAGTGAGGTGAAAGTGTTGAATGATGATGAAAGTATTTTCTTTTTGGGGATTTTCTTTCTTTCTGGGTCACCCTGCCTCGATGGAAGACGACTGACGTGTTGAAAAAAAAAAAGATATCCAAGCAAATGAGTCTCCAATATTTGTGTGTGTGTGTGTTTGTGTAATTTTAAACCATTTATGTACAACTTTCTTATAATACTGTGAAAGGTTTCCTGTTTTCTTTGTCAGAAACTTATGTAAGTTAACTGAAAAGTTTTTTATTCATGACTGACAAAGAATTTATAAATTACTAATATGAAGTTAGCTCATTAGTCTTATTTTCAGAAGATGATTAGGTTAAATTATTGTCATACTTTTTTTCAATCCGTCCAGCTGGAGTAAAATTAAAGCTTGCATGTTGTTGCTAAAGATAATAAATTATAGATTGCTAATTATACTATTTTGTACCAAGTAGATACAATATACCATCCATTTCTAGTAATAGCAACAGTGGTGGATCAAAATGAGATTGTTTTGCCATGACTCACGAAATCGTAATGACACAATTGCAAACAAACCATACCACGGGCGGGGATAGAACCCGCGATCAAAGAGTCATAAAGCTCAGTGGCTAACGCGTTGGTCTGGAGTTTTATGACTCTGATTGTGGGTTCTATCCCTGCCCGTGGTATGGTTTGTTTGGCCATAATCGTAACAATAATGGACACTTCTGAAAAGACCGAACATTATCTGTTGTTTTTTTAATTAATTCTCCAGAGGATTTTTTCCTGTTTCTTCAAAACCCATTATACTGAGGTCCCTTAAATCAATGGTTTACTCTACGTATTTAGTATTTTTTTTTTTTTACATCAAACCAGCCATATCCCACTGAGGCAGGGTGACCTAAAAAGAAAAACGAAAGTTTCTCTTTTTAACTTTAGTAATGTATACAGGAGAAGGGGTTACTAGCCCCTTACTTCTGGCATGTTAGTCACCTCTTATGACATGCATGGCTTATGGAGGAAGAATTATGTTCCACTTCCCCATTGAGATAAGAGGAAATAAACTAGAACAAGAACTAGTAAGAAAATAGAAGAAAACCCAGAGGGGTGTGTGTATATATATGCTTGTACATGCAAGTGTAGTGTGACATAAGTGTAAGTAGAAGTAGCTAGATGTACCTGAAATCTTGCATGTTTTTGAGACAGAAAAAAGACACTAGCAATCCTACCATCATGTAAAACAATTACAGGCTTCTGTTTTACACTCACTTGGCAGGACGGTAGTACCTACCTGGGCGGTTGCTGTCTTACCAACCTACTACCTAGGATTTAGTAAATATATTATTATTATTTCCATGGGGAAGTGGAGAAGAATCCTTCCTCTGTAAATCATGTTGTAAGAGGCGACTAAAATACTGGGAGCAAGGGCTAGTAATCCCTTCTAAATAAATTACTAAATGTAAAAAGAAGAAAAACTTTGTTTATTCTTTTTTGGGTCACCCTGCCTTCGTAGGAGACGACCGTTGCATTAAATTATTATTATTAGTATTATTATTAGGTAGTTAATTACATGTCAGACTACTATTAATACTTGTTAGTTAATAATTATGTTGGGTTGCAGCAGGTAATAAACCACGGTACAGGCGGGGATTGAATTAGGAGATTCATCTGTAAAAATTGCATTTGTGGTCACAGTGGTGCCTATGCTAACTTACCTATAGTGTATAAATATACCTAGTTGGATGAATCTTATTGTAGCCAGCTGGCCCAGTGGCTAACGCGTCGGTCTGGAGTTTTACGACTCACTAGCCGCAAGTTCAATCCCTGCCTGTCCCGTGGTTTACTTGCAATTGTGTCATTACGATTTCATGAGTAATAATATGTATAGTACCTTGTAATGCACAATAATAACCCTCATGAAGACAGATACTCAGAAGATTAATTGATCTGTATATTTGACCCCCTTCTGGGGTCCTCTTCAGCTGAAGAGGACCCCAGAAGGGGGTCGAAATACACAGATCAATTAATCTTCTGAGCATATGTCTTCATGTGGGTTACTATTGAACAGTGACAAATGTTCATTACACTTTTTTATAGTTATTCATACCTTGTAATATTTTATTGACTTTATGAATATTATAAGAGTTTGTAGTATAATTTAATTTGTCATTGTTTGGTGAATTAAAATGGAAACACTTGCCACTTTATGTTACAGTATTGTGTATGGGACAGTTTTGCCAACACATGAAACATAGTACAGTATACTGTACAATAATTGTAACAAAAATTAAAATCATAGAGCAGTACTGTATACCTTATTTGGTATAATACCTGAGTAGGAATCTCCATATCACAATTTGTGAATAAAAATTGGACACCCCTCACCTGTTTAGAGTAAAAAAAAAAATCTGAATTACGTAGTCTTATAATTTAAATAAAAAATTTATGCTCTGTTTTAAATATTGTATATTTTTCTAATGCAAAATTTAGGAATGCATTCTTTCTTATTGGTAAAGTTATGAATTGGAGAGATTGTGTTAATTGGTATTCAAACTTAGAATTAAATTTTGTACAGTGGACCCCCGAGTTTCGGTCACCTCGGAAATCGAACAATTATGTAAGTTTAATATTGTAAGTGCTTTTGTATGTGTATTTTTGGGGGTCTGAAAGAACTAATCTAATTTACATTTTTCCTTAAGGGAACAAATTTGTTTGGTAATGGCACTTGAACAGCCTTCTGGAATGAATTATGACCGAAACTCGGGGGTCCACTGTATTAGGAAAACAAAAAATTTATATTTTGAATTTCTGAACATTTCAAATAATATTTCTGAATAAGATATACAGTGGAATCCCGGATTTCGTACTTAATCCATTCCAGAAGGTCGGTCTAAATCCGAAACGTACAAAAACCGAAGTAATATTTCCTATAAGAAATAATGTAAATCCAATTAATTTGTTTCAGACACCCAAAAGTATTAACAAAAAATACATTTTATAGAGAATAACTATATAGTTTTACATATAGAAAACAATGAGAAATAAATATAAAGAACTAATGAAATGGATAAATGAACATTTAAATCACTTTTACCTTTATTGAAGAGTCTTGTTGGCATATGGAAGACAGTGAGGAGGGAAGAGGGAGGAGAGTTTATTGTTTGGAGACAGGACAAAATACTTGAATATGACGCTAATATCAACTCTATGGCTTATTTATCTATCACAATTCATATAATATGACATAATAAACAATATTAATAACATAGAAACATGATATATACATACTCTAGAATGAATAAAATATGTCATTACGTATGTGATTAATGGTGGCTGCAGCAACTGCCATTCTCTCTCCTGCTGTGACTACATATCTTCCTATTATTATAAGAGAAAATGGAGTGTTTGTGAGGCTAACTGCACTACATCACAGTTTCATAAGGAAAACATTGAAACAATGTACATAATTTATAAATAAGAAATATTGTATAAAAACATAATAGAGAATGTAAAGAAATAAAGTGGTTATTGTATGTTTACTATAGTACACACTTACCTTGGAGGAGATGCTGGCAGAGGTTTAGGGTGGTGGAAGATAGCACAGGGTAGGTGTATGTTGTCAGTGGCCCTATAAACTCCAACAACATTGGAGGAGTTAGTTTCGTGTATTCCTTTTTCTATCGCTTAATCGCCTAGTTTACTTGCTACACTCTTAATGCTGCACTTTATCCCTGGCTGGCGCTATAGCCTTTATCGACTCCTGCTTTAGTATCGTACATATAGTAGAATCCTGAATCACTGAAGAATTCTATCGTGTTTCTCGCCTTCTTTATCAAAGGGCTGGCACTGAACTTTGGCCCCATGGTGGCTTATTTAGCAGTCACAAGCACAAAAAAACAATGAATTACAGTAGACCCTCACTATTCGAACACTCCAAAACTCACCCTTTTATGTAAGTTTATTATTGTAAGTGCTTTAATAAGTGTATTTTTGGGGGTCTGAAATGGACTAATCTAATTTAGATCATTCCTTATGGGAATAAATTCGTTTGGTAACAGCGCTTGAACAACATTCTGGAATGAGGGTGAGTTTTGGAGTGTTCGAATAGCGAGGGTCCACTGTATTACGAAATGTTTCGGATGAATTCGCGGAGTAATGTTTACTCAATGAGTAACAAAGGCAGACTGAGTCACAAACATATGAGCGGAGGCGTCTGATACATACTATTTCCGGGTGGAGGTACGAAATCTTGACCAAAATTTCGCCAAAAAAAGTGGTCTAAATCCGAAACGTACAATATTCGGTGCGTATGAAATCCGGAGTTCCATTGTATGTGTGTTTTATTTGCATGTTATTAATTAGGTTAATATTTATACAGGTATTTATTTAATCATTTTTGTTCAGGGTTTTATTGTATAATTTTTTATATGAATTTTACTTTTTATAAATAATAAATATAATATGTATCTCAAATGTCTTATAACTTATAAAACCTTTATTTGTTAGTTTCTATTTTTTCTATACAAGTTTTAATACTACAGTATTATAATGTGCTCAAGAGTTAAAATAGTTCATGCATAATAATAATAATAATAATAATAATAATAATAATAATAATAATAATAATAATAATAATAATAATAATAATAATATCTTTATTTACTACAAGTACATGTACATGGTATACAGGCCTAGCTGACATCAATGACATATTACTATATAGAAAGCCTCTTGTTATGCTGAACATTTCGGGCAAATTAGGCCAGTGTCCCACACCACTCAGCTAACACCCAGGTACCCAATTTTACTGATGGGTGAACATAGACAACAGGTGTAAAGAAACACTCCAAATGTTTCTACCCTGGCTGGGAATCGAACCCAGACCCTCGCCGTGTGAAGCGAGAGCTTCAGCCACCAGGCCACCAGAGCCACTGAAGTGCACATTTCACTCGTGTATTTGTATACAAGTAATAAAAGTTGAAACTGAGGATTTATTTATCTATAAGAGACATCGCAGAAAGCGTTGGAAGGAGGGTGTATAGGTTTGTAATAAAGGAGCATAAGCATCCAGCAGACATGTGTGAGGATAGCAGATAGGTTCAGCAGACATGTGTGAGTGTACTAGATGGGTCCAGCAGACATGTGAGTGCACTAGATGGGTTCAGCAGACATGTGAGTGTAGTGTACTAGATGGGACCAGCAGATGTGAGTGTACTAGATGGGTCCAGCACACATGTGTGAATATACTAGATGGAACCAGCAGATGTGAGTGTACTAGATGGGTCCAGCACACATGTGTGAATATACTAGATGGGACCAGCAGATGTGTGAGTGTATTAGATGGGTCCAGCAGATATGCGAGTGTACTAGATGGGTCCAGCAGGCATGTGTGAGTGTAGTGTACTAGATGGGACCAGCAGATATGCGAGTGTACTAGATGGGTCCGGCAGACATTGAGTATACTAGATGGGACCAGCAGATGTGTGTGTGTACATACTAGATGTGACTAGGTAAAGACAAAGTGGATTTGAGATTTGACATGCTATCATAGTATGAACAGGGGTAATATATATGAAGATGTTCTGTGAAATTAACTGAACTTGAGGTTTGGAAATCGGAAGTACCGTAGTATACTGCCTGTAATTTGATGGGCAGGTGGGAATGTTACAGTTTGGTAATTTACTTAAATTGTGAGGTGTGTGCACTGCTGGATAGACAGCTATAGAATGAATGATGAACATGTTTTCCTCCTGTGTTCCACTCTGCCATGGTGGGAACAGTGTATATATGTTAAAAGAAATAATTGAATAGTAACTTTCAATTTTTTTATAACACTCTGGCCATCTCCCACCAAGGTAGGGCGACTTGACAAAGAAAACACTTTCACTGTCAATCAGTCAATAATTGAAGGACTCTGACATCACAGTTAAAATGCCCCCCCCCAAATTGCACCATCCCCACCCCTCCTTCAGAGTGCAAGCACTGTACTTTCCACCTTCAGGCTGATGGGTTTCTCTGAATTCCTTCATGAATGTTACCCTGCTCACACTCCTACAGCACATTAAATCATAAAAACCACTTGCCTCCACTCCTAACACACTCACACAAGCCTGTCAGATTTCCAAGTCCCTAGCACTCAAAACCTCTTTTACCGCTGCCATCCAACTTTTCTGAGGACAACTCCTACCTAATCCATCCCTCCACCAGAGATTTAAACACCCTCTTAGTCATCCTATCTTTTATATCCTCTCTAAATGTTCAGACTACCTTAACACTCCCTCCTTAGCTCTCTAAATAATATTTTTAGTAACTCCACTCCTACTCTCCAGACTCCGAATTCTGTGGATAATATTGACACCATGCATTACTTTCAAACACGACAGCTCTACTACCTCTAGCTTCCTCCTCACTGCAACATTCAAAACCCAGTTTTCACACTATTACAACAGTGTTGGCACCACTATACTCTGGTACATCCCCTTTTTACCTTCATGGATAAAGTTCTTTGTCCCCACGGAACTTAAGTAGGACAAGATGTTGGTGCAAATGGAAGGGTAAACCATATAATATATAGATGTCACAGATGCAATAAGTGTGAGGTAGCTTAGCAGAGTTGACAGAGCTGTTCATGTCACTTCATTGTAACTTGAGAACTCACTCGTGTTAGGTGAGTATCTACTTCCATGCTAGATCCACCCTGATGTGTATGGGGAAGATGGTGTGTGGGCCAAGAAATCGATAGGAAAAAAAGTTTAATATCTTATATTCAGAAATTTACTTCCCGGTAAAAGTAGGTCTTAGACAGGGATGTGTAATGTCACCATGGTTGTTTAATATATTTATAGATGGGGTTGTAAAAGAAGTAAATGCTAGGGTGTTGGGGAGAGGGGTGGGATTAAATTTTGGAGAATTAAATGCAAAATGGGAGTTGACACAGTTACTTTTTGCTGATGATACTGTGCTTATGGGAGATTCTAAAGAAAAGTTGCAAAGGTTAGTGGACGAGTTTGGGAGAGTGTGTAAAGGTAGAAAGTTAAAAGTGAACATAGATAAGAGTAAGGTGATGAGGGTATCAAACGATTTAAATAAAGAAAAATTGGATATCACATTGGAGAGAGGGATTATGGAAGAAGTAAATGTTTTCAGATATTTGGGAGTTGACATGTCAGCGGATGGGTTTATGAAGGATGAGGTTAACCATAGAATTGATGAAGGAAAAAGGGTGAGTGGTGCGTTGAGGTATCTGTGGAGACAAAAAACGTTATCTATGGGGGCAAAGAAGGGAATGTACGAAAGTATAGTCGTACCAACACTCTTATATGGGTGTGAAGCATGGGTTGCAAATGCTGCAGCGAGGAGGAGGCTGGAGGCAGTGGAGATGTCCTGTCTAAGGGCAATGTGTGGTGTAAATATTATGCAGAAAATTCGGAATGTGGAAATTAGGAGAAGGTGTGGAGTTACTAAAAGTATTTGTCAGAGGGCTGAAGAGGGGTTGTTGAGGTGGTTTGGTCATTTAGGGGAAGGAAGGCGGGGTAGGGGTCGTCCTAGAAAAGGTTGGAGGGAAGGGGTAAAGGAGGTATTGTGGGCGAGGGGCTTGGACTTCCAGCAAGCATGTGTGAGCGTGTTAAATAGGAGTGAATGGAGACGAATGGTTTTTGGGACATGACGATCTGTTGGAGTGTGAGCAGGGTAACATTTTGTGAAGGTATTCAGGGAAACCAGTTAATTGATTTAGTTGGACTTGAGTCCTGGAGATGGGAAGTACAATGCCTGCACTTTAAAGGAGGGGTCTGGGATAGTGACAGCTGGGAGGGACAATTCTCAGCTGTTGTATCTGAGCTCCTCTCCAAAGACAGTGATTATGTATGTGTGTGGTGAAAATGTTGAATGATGATGAAAGTATTTTCTTTTTGGGGATTTTCTTTCTTTTTGGGTCACCCTGCCTCGGTGGGAGACGGCCGACTTGAAAAAAAAAGAAAAAAAAAAAATTTCATCGCAAGCTTTCAAGATGAACCTGCGAAGGTTATAAAGTTACACACTGCAGGTCTTAAGCTTAAACATAAGGCCACATTTGACATCAGCACTAGAAATCACGAGGTCACATGCATATTTAAAATTAGGTTATAATAAAATTCAGTGAATGTTTTTTGTGGTGTATTGTTCACACAGTACAGTACATGAAATCCATTAAATCATTGTCTACCTACTGAAAGACTCTGTTATGCAGTATCAGTAACTATATAATACACTGTTGTACCTAAAATTGATTAATACAGTATTATAATTTGGTATAAACCTCAGTAATAAATACCGACAAGTTGGTTTAGAAAAACATGTAAGCAAACACTAGGGCATATTATAACACATTTTGGTCCTGGGATCTTGATCACTTCTAACATACAGAGGTTGAAAGACGGTATATATAGGCGGAGAGTGAGGTGTGAGTGACGCATGGTGACCTGAAGAATATCATATTGGGATGAGGACGGATAGACGATGAGATCATGTGACTCCTATGTTGCTGGGTAAGTGGTGCTTTACCTGGTTGAGTATCATATATGCTAAAGTTTTAGAAATTTTGTAGTTTCCAGATTACATTCTATTGTGTCGGTGAGGGTGATTAGCGAGGCTTCCAGGCACCGTCGGCGTCTAAGCTCTTGATCGGTGAGAACGAGTTGTGCCTCATCCCAGTTCATCAAATGCCCCGTGGAGTCTGTGAAGAACACAGGCATACCTTAAGTTGTCTCTGTTACTGGCATTTGCTCGTTCTGGTGGACTGCAAGATCTCTGCCTGTTTTGCCTACATACTATTTCTTGGGACAGAATCCACAGGGGATGGTGTAGACGCCTGCTGTGGAAGTTAGAGGTGTGGGGCTGTGTTTTGTAGTGCAGTCTTTGATAGATGATGAGTTTATGGTGGAAACATTTATGTTACTCTTAGCAAGTGTCCGGCGAGTATACGTGGCAACATCACCCCATGGGAGCACTATGAACTACTTAGAGGGCTGTTCCATGGGCGGTTTGTTGAGGATAGCTTGTGTCTTGAGTCTGCAATTTCGGATGAAGAAAGATGGAAACTGAAGACATGTAAAGGCTTGTGTTATGTAAATACATTCTTCTTCAAGAAAACAAGGGCTGGAAATGCAAAGAGCTCTCAAGAAGAAGCCAATGAGTACTCCTCTTTTAGTGCGGGTCTTGGTGAGAATAGAAGTGCATAAAGTCGTCCATGTTGGTGGGTTTTCTATACACTTTGAAGAGAAGTTTGTCATTGTCGGGAGATCTGCACAGGAGGACGTCAAGGAAAGGAAGTTTGCCATCTTTTTCAAGTTCAAGTGTAAACTTTATTGATGGTTCAGCTGTATAACCCCTGTGGTTTAGCGCTTCTATTTGATTATAATAATAATAATAATAATTGATGGTTCAGCTGCATTGGTCTTGTTGAGGAGGGCGTTGACATTGAGACGTATCAGATAGAAAACCAATATATCATCAACGTATCATAGCCAGTTAACAGTGTTGGGAAGGAGGGTGCTGAATCTCTCTGTCTCTAGGTTCTCCATGAAGAGATTAGCAAGGACAGCACTGAGTGGGCTGCCTATTGCCATCCCAAAGCTTTGTAACAGTTGTACTCATACTTTACCTCTTCTAGATTTCATCAGTCTAGTGGATCTCTGTTAATTTCAACTTTTTCAAGTATAAGGACAACTGTTACAAACATAGCTATGCCTTAAGGTACGCCTGTGTCCTCCACAGAGACTCCACAGGGCATTTGATGAACTGGGATGAGGCACAACTCATTCTCACCAAACAAGACCTTAGATGCTGATGATATCTGGAAGCCTCGCTAATCGCCGTCACCGACATAATTGAACATAACACCGGAAACTACAAAATTTCTAAAACTTTAGCATATATGATACTCAACCAGGTAAAGCCCCACCTACCCAGCAATACAGGAGTCACATGATCTCATCGTCTATCTGTCCGCATCCCAATAGGACATTCTTCAGGTCACCATGTGTGTCTCACACCTCACTCTCCGCCTATATATACCGTCTTTCAACCTCTGTATGTTAGAAGTGATCAAGGTCCCAGGACCAAAACTTTTTCTAATAAATATGTCCTAGTGTTTGCTTACGTGTTTTTATAAACGAATGTTATATTTTAAATTTTCAGGAATCCTCAAGTTGTACGAGTTTGAATGATAGATTTAAAAAAAAATTCATTGTAAAAGGCAATGCGGATACAGTACATATTAAGCTGAATACCTGTCTGATCGTGCGCATGCATGCACACGCACGCATGCACACACACACACACAGTCTGGGGAGCAGAAGATAGTCATTGCAGTGATGTATAACCCACCAAAGAACTGCAGGAGGCCAGGAGAGGAGTATGACGAGAACAACAGAGCAATGGTGGACACCCTGGCGGAGGTGTCAAGAAAAGCGCACATGAGCAGAGCAAAGTTACTTGTCATGGGCGATTTCAACCACAGGGAGATCGACTGGGAGAACCAAGAACCACGTGGGGGTCCAAAAACTTGGAGAGCCAAGATGATGGACGTGGTACTGGAAAACCTGATGCACCAACATGTCAGGGACACGACCAGAGATCGAGGAGAGGATGAACCAGCAAGGCTGGACCTTGTATTCACCCTGAATAGCTCAGATATCGAGGACATAACACATGAGAGCCCCCTGGGAAAGGGAAAATGGAAGGACAAAGTCAGGTGAAATTTTGAAATGAAGATGGAAAAAATACGTAGCGACAAAGTACAAGGAGGCAGAGGAACGAGTTTGTACCCAAAGGAAAAAGATTAAATGGAAGACCAGAAAGAGCCCTGGTTTACCCAAAGGTGCAGGAGGCGAAGACTCAGAGTGTCAGAGAATGGAAAAGGTACAGAAGGTAAAGAACCCAAGTAAACAAGGAGATTAGTCGAAGAGCTAGAAACGAGTATGCACAGGTACGGAGGGAGGCCAAGAAACAGTACAAAAATGACATAGCATTGAAAGTCAAGTCTGACCCGAAACTGATGTACAGTCACATCAGAAGGAAGACAACAGTCAAGGACCAGGTGATAAGGCTGAAGAGAGAAGATGGGGAACTCACAAGTAATGATCAAGAGGTATGTGAGGAGCTCAACTCGAGGTTTAGGGAAGTATTCACAGTGGAGGCAGGAAGGCAGCTGGGTAGACAGGATGGGGTGCATCTCCAACAAGGGATGTATCAAGTGCTGGAGGGCATACACATATCTGAGGGGAAGGTGAAGCAGTTACTCAGTGACCTTGATACCTCAAAAGCGATGGGTCCGGACAATATCTCCCCGTGGGTCCTTCGGGAAGGAGCTGAGGTTCTGATTGTGCCACTTACCATAATATTCAACACATCCCTTGAAACTGGGCAGCTACCTGAGACCGCTGACAGAGTACAGGCTAGGCGGACAAAGGCTACAAACCTCGGCAAAGGAGAAAGACCTTGGGGTGAGTATAATGCCAAGCACGTCTCCGGAGGCACACATCAACCAGATAACTGCGGCAGCATATGGGCGACTGGCAAACCTAAGATTAGCGTTCCGTTACCTTAACAAGGAATCGTTCAAGACACTGTACACCGTGTACGTCAGGCCCATACTAGAATATGCAGCAACAGTCTGGAACCCACACCTAGTCAAGCACGTAAAGAAACTAGAGAAAGTGCAAAGGTTTGCGACAAGGTTAGTTCCACAACTCAGGGGTCTGTCCTATGAAAAAAGGTTGAGGGAAATAGGACTAACAACACTGGAGGAAAGAAGGGTCAGAGGAGACATGATAACGACATACAAAATACTGCGGGAATCGACAAGGTAGACAGTGACAGGATGTTCCAGAGAGGGAACACAGAAACAAGGGGACACAACTGGAAGCTGAAGACTCAGATGAGTCAAAGGGATGTTAGGAAGCATTTCTTCAGCCACAGAGTAGTCAGGAAGTGGAATAGTCTAGAGAAAGATATAGTGGAGGCAGGAACCATACATAATTTTAAGACAAGGTATGATAAAGCTCATGGAGCAGGGAGAGCAGAGACCCAGTAGCAGACAGCGAAGAGGAGGGGCCAGGAGCTGAGTCTCGACCCCTGCAACCACAATTAGGTGAGTACAATTAGGTGAGTACACGCCAGGTTCAATTCCCGGCGGGGCGGAAACATTTTGAAGTGTTTTCTTACACACACACACACACACACACATGTATAACAGGAAGGGCACTGGAATGGATCAGGGAATACCTCACAGGGAGGCAACAACGGGTCATGGTGCGTGATGAGGTATCACAGTGGGCGCCTGTGACGAGCGATGTACCACAGGGGTTAGTCCTAGGACCAGAGTTATTCTTGGTATATGTAAATGACGTGACGGACGGGATAGCCTCAGAAGTGTCTCTGTTCACAGATGATGTGAAATTAATGAGGATAATCACATCGGGAGAGGACCAAGCAGGACTTCAAACAGACCTGGACAAGCTTGACATCTGGTCTAGCAACTGGCTTCTCGAATTCAATCCCACCAAATGCAAAGTCATGAAGATCGGAGAAGGGCAAAGAAGACCGCTGACAGAGTACAGGCTAGGCGGACAAAGGCTACAAACCTCGGCAAAGGAGAAAGACCTTGGGGTGAGTATAACGCCAAGCACGTCTCCGGAGGCACACATCAACCAGATAACAGCGGCAGCATATGGGCGACTGGCAAACCTAAGATTAGTGCTCCGTTACCTTAACAAGGAATCGTTCAAGACACTGTACACCGTGTACGTCAGGCCCATACTAGAATATGCAGCACCAGTCTGGAACCCACACCTGGTCAAGCACGTAAAGAAACTAGAGAAAGTGCAAAGGTTTGCGACAAGGTTAGTTCCACAACTCGGGGGACTGTCCTATGAAGAAAGGTTGAGGGAAATAGGACTAACAACACTGGAGGAAAGAAGGGTCAGAGGAGACATGATAACGACATACAAAATAATGCGGGGAATTGACAAGGTAGACAGTGACAGGATGTTCCAGAGAGGGAACACAGAAACCAGGGGACACAACTGGAAGCTGAAGACTCAGATGAGTCAAAGGGATGTTAGGAAGCATTTCTTCAGCCATAGAGTAGTCAGGAAGTGGAATAGTCTAGAGAAAGATAGAGTGGAGGCAGGAACCATACATAGTTTTAAGACAAGGTATGATAAAGCTCATGGAGCAGGGAGAGCAGAGACCAGTAGCGGACAGCAAGAGGCGGGCCAGGAGCTGAGTCTCGACCCCTGCAACCACAATTAGGGTGAGTACATACAACAGGCCTAGTGTCTAATCGACATGTGCCTAGGACAAAATGGTAACTAACATAGACCACACACACACATTCACACCCACACATAGACCACACACACATTCCACACTATACAGACCCCCACACATTCTCCCCGCACCTCCCCCACCTCTCCTACTACTCCGTCCCTGATCCCCTCTCTCCTCCTCCTCCAATCTCTCCTCTTTCCCCTCTCCGCTCCCATTCTCCCCTTGCTTCTCCCTCCTCTCTCCCCATATCGCCCCTCTATCCCCCTCGCCACTGTCTCCAGCTTCCCCTCTCTCCCTCCACCCCACAACACACACTCAGACAAATGCATCACAAACAACCACACAGAAATACATAAGTTTTTATTCTGTGGCAACCAAAAAAAAAATGGGTTGCCAAAGAGCAGGACGGAAAACCAGGGAACTGGAGGATGAGTCTGGGAAGGAAGATTGGGTAGCAGAGCTCATGAAAAGGAAACATTAGTGGGGAAGGAAGCTAGAGGAGCTTAGCATGAAAATGAAGGAGAGGATAGCTGCAGAGAGCAGGAAGTGGGAGATGCAAGTCACAGCAGCAGAGGCTAAGATACAAAGATTAGAAAAGGAACTGAAAATCTGAAACAACCTATAGAACTGAAGATTAATGTGAGGATGACATCAGAAACTGCTACCTCAGTCACAAACAAGGGGACTTTAGGGAATGAAGGAGTGAAACTGTATACAGAGGCCCTATCAGACCATTGTGGAGCCCGAGAAAAAAAGAGGATCACATCAGGAACAATCGAGGGGACTGTAGAAAATGAAAGAGCTAAGCTATACATAGAAGCCCTAACAGACCACAGCAGTGCCCAGGGAAAGCTGAGAAGGAAAATGACAGACCACTGGGCCCAGAAGCAAAGATAGTGAAGAGATTGAAGAAAGGAATACTGCAATGGAGGCAACTAAATCGAATTGGGATATATAGGGATATGTAGTGGGAGAATGAAAGGGAGAGATCAGTCTTTGTTTATGGGCTCCAGAAAGTTGAAGGGGAAACTTATGAAGCAAGAAGACAAGGGGAGAAAAAAAGTGATTGAAAGCATCATGAAGCAATAGGAGTAGATGACATGACCCAGCTGGCAAATTTTCTGAGGATAGGGGGCTTGCAAGAGGAAGAAACCGCCAGTCAAAGTGATTTTCAAGGAGAATTGGCTCGAAACAAGATCCTGCAGGAGAAAGCAAGATTAAGGGACATATCGGCATATCGGAGGGTGTATCTTGACCATGACAGAACTTGAGAAGAAAGGCAGAAACTGAAAGAGAGGGTACAAAGACAAAAGGAGGAAAGAGAGATGAAAATAGAGATGGCTAGGAGAACCCAGACTCAGGAGGAAGATCAAATACAATCCCTCACAAACACCTACAGAAACCCCCAACCAGGACAACCCCAATGCAACCAAACATTCTAACCCAAAACAAATATGCCATACCCAATGCCCCACCTACCTCATTACAAACTCCACCTTCACAGCAACCACCCATAGTTCCTCATCAGGTCTCCCACTTCCCAACCTCAACGTACCCTCAGACCACAGTTTTAGAAAAGAAATTGAAGGTTTGGTATACAAATGCAGACAGAATAACAAATGTGAGGAGTGGCATGAAATAATCAAGGAGACATCCCCAGACATAATAGCACTCACAGAAACGAAACTCACCAGGATGATAACAGATGCAATCTTTCCACTGGATATCAAATCCTGAGGAAAGATAGAGGGAGCAGAGGGAGGGAGTGCATTCTGCTCATTAAAACCGGTGAGGATTTGAGGAAATGGAAGGAATGGATGGAATAGCGAAAGGGACTGTATAGTAGGAACAATCCAGTCTGAGCCATAAGGTAGTAATTGCAGTAATGTACAACCCACCACAGAACTGCAGGAGGCCAAGAGAAGAATACGAAGAGAGCAACAGAGCAATTATAGACACACTAGCCGAGGTGGCCAGAAGAGCTCACATGGGCAGAGCAAAGTTACTAGTTATGGGTGATTTCAATCACAAGGAGATTGACTGGGAAACCTGATCCCCATGGGGTCCC
>WNWK01032421.1:0-21912 GCA_009830355.1 Cherax destructor
TACATGTCCCATCTGATTTCCCAGATTCAGATGGGACATGTAATTATGATCACCCCAGAAAATGCCGTGGCTGTGGTTCGTACGTTGGACTGCGTGCGGCCAGCAGTAACAGCCTGGTTGATCAGGCTCTGGTCCAACAGGAGGCCTGGTCACGGACCGGGCCGGGCAGTACATTAAAGATATCTATTCATATTGGAAAGTTTATCAATTACAACTTTCAGAAAATACCAATATTTTCCACATTCTGGGACCAACTGTTCCCAGGTCTAGCCACATTCCCCGCCTTCAAGGGGCTCGTAGGGAGAAGCTAGCCCTCTGGTCTGTCATGGTCCCCTCCCTAGGGAGGCTCGTGGGACTGACAGTCTTGCGAGCTGCAGGTTGTAGCAAGCTCTGGCTCTGGCACATTCCCTGCCCTAGGAGGGCTCGTGGGAGTGATCCCCGCCCTAGGAGGGCTCGTTGGAGTGATCCCCCTCCTTAGGAGGGCTTGTGGGAGTGGTGTCTGCCACACACCTACCTATCTATTGTTGTTGTTGTAGATTCGCCGGTACTCTCCCGGCCCTGGTGTTTTCCAGATGGTGACCCGGCCTTGGCTCCCTGTCTATATTAGTACATGAACTTTTAAATAAAATCTAAAAAAAATCTATATATGTAACTCTATTTGTATATGCCTGAATAATCTTATTTACTTACTAAGGAGTTTTTTGGACATTAATTTTCTTTCATTGTAAGGGGGATTACCAACAAACCCCTGGCTGTCTTCAAGCAGGCACTGGACAGGCACCTAAAGTCGGTACCTGACCAGCCAGGCTGTGGTTCGTACGTTGGACTGCGTGCGGCCAGCAGTAACAGCCTGGTTGATCAGGCTCTGGTCCAACATGAGGCCTGGTCACAGACCGGGCCGCAGGGGCGTTGACCCCTGGAATTCTCTCCAGGTAATTGTCTAATATATTCATTTTCTTTTAAATATACCAGTGTGGATACTATTATAAATATTAATTTTAAAACATCAGTTTAACAATAATTACATTTATACAGAGCTGATTCTCCATTTACCAAACAAAATATTAAGCATGGAGCATGGAGCATGATGACCTGAGCGTCGGTAAGCTGGGATGGAAGAAGGGTGTGTAAGGATATAAATATGGGAAAAGGTTGGGTAAGGGTAGGAGGAGGGAATATACAGGTGAGTGGCACGTCCACTCTGGGCGACGTGTGCAGAGAAACTGCAGGTGTTGTTGATCGGTGTGTGTGACGCTGGGGCGAGTTGGAACAGCTGATGAGGCGGGTGCAGGTGGACTGCAAGAGGCTGGCAGGCGGCGATGGAAGAGTCCCAGAAGGCAGGCAAGGTCGAGAAGGCAGTCACATTACAGTGATGTGTTGGAGAAATCACTGAAGCGTTCCATTCACCAGCGAGGTGAACTGTCGTAGTGAGATGTGTTTTACTTTAATTAGACGTTGAAGCTTAGGATGTTGAAGGTCTCTTATAATGTCGTCGAAGGTCTGGAGTGGTGTAGTATTACAGCTGAACTTAATAATATTCTTAGGTAGTGGTGGTTTTGATAAGGACCTGCCTTGTATGGGCCAGTAGGCCTTCTGCAGTGTTCCTTCATTCTTATGTTCTTATGTTCCTTCGTGGAGATGTTGAGTAAGGTCAGTAGGCATCATTGTTGAGGGAACTTGTCGAGTAGTAAAGAATCTTACACCAAACATGGTGCATGGTGGAAGTGTTGGAGTGGCAGGGCTGGAAGACGAAGTCTCTGATTGGTTCGAGGGAGTAGAAGATGAATGCTTCTCATTGGTGGAAGGTGGTTGTGGCGAGACTGGCAGGGAGGCAGCTGATTGGTTCTCGGTTGGGGTGTGAGGTGGTGGTGAGCTTTCATTGGTTGTTGTTGGCGTGACGTCAGTATTAGCTAGTGGTGGTGGTGGAGCTGAGCCACCAGCAGGTAAAGTAATGTCGACAATATGCTGGGAATTGTTGAGTATCACAGAAGATGGTGGAGAATCTGGAAATTTGAACTCTGGCATGTTGTTTAATTTGAAGAGTTCGTTGATGGAGGTGTTGAACGTCCCAGGAACAGCAGCATTATGCATATGAGCATAGACCATACAGTAGTAGATGGTGGTGGGGTCACTGGCAGGTGCGATGCTGGTAGTAGTAGGTTGCGTGGAGGCTTGGAGAATTTTAGTTGTGGTAGCTTGTAATTTTGTAATAGCAGCATAGGTGGGTGATTTTGAAGATGAATTTTTCTGTGCTGCTTCTTGGGTCTTCTTCAGAATGTCTTTACGAGTGGGACATTTAGCAGCAAGTGTGTGATGATCGTTGCTTTTACAGTTGAGACAAGATGGTGTTGGTGGAGCAGCGGCGGTGCATGATCGAAAATCATGTCCTTCACCACTACATGTAGTGCAAAACTTCTTTTCCTTCACAGGACAGTCGCTGGTGTTGTGTGAATACGAGTAACAGGTCCAACAGTGAGAAATGTAGTGGAATCTCTCAGCTTCGATGCAGGTGGGGCTGACGAAGTAATAGTATACAGCCAGACCGTCGGCTAATGCAGTGGCAGCCATGTTGACGTCGGTAAACGTGACCTTGAGCATGGAGGAAGCTGTAGGTATTTTCATGATGCTCTCCACTGTGGCCCATGAGTTTTGATCTTCAATGGATGTCTTGAGTTCGTCGATAGGTTGAACTGTAAGAAGCTTATCAAGTTTCTTAAGGAAAACTGTTCTTCTTGCCCTGAGAGCTGGAGATGACATGACAGTAAATCCTCGTTCAGAGAGAGTGGTGGTGGCTGTTGTAGTGAGTAGCTTCTCTGCATCTTCATCATCGTTGCAGACAACAATAAATGCTTCTTTCAGGGTCAATATGGTGTTGAACTTCACCTGTAGCACGCTCTTAACAGCAACTGCTAGAGCAAGTTTGGATGAATCATTCACAGTGCCACTGTTGGGTTTGATCTTGACACGATTTGCATAACTCATCGTGATGAAGGTAGAAATTCCCCTCCCCAACGGGGATCGTAGGGAGACTGAAAACGGAAGTCAGAGCTGCTGTGACCGCACTGGGCAGAGTCAACTAGCAGAATCATAACCAAATATTATGAGCAAAATAAATGTACGTATTAGTAGAAATTTTTGAATATCAAAGAATATTCGAGTATAACAAAATATTAAATATTCCAACCTCAAGATGTTTTCTTAAATATTAGATACTTACTGATGATGTATAAAAGAGTTGTAAACTCCACCAGCCTGACTATATTCCATACACATGCTCAGATAGTTATGTAATAATTATTTGCCTTAATGAATTAAAGTTTTCAGTAGTAACCCCTCTTGTCTACATTCTTAAACTTTCTCACCTGCTAATTTGTACTTATAATAAATATACTCTAATATACAGAAAATCATTTGATTATAGTAAAATTAATACCGACGTGTAGAAGTATCATGTTTTGTAAAAAAATTAAATTCACTAAAAATCTTATAATTATTACCATAAAATCATAAAATTTTATGAAATATTTTTTTTCCATTTCTTCATAAAAAAATTCATATATTTCATTTATGACTATTAGTATAATATACATTTAAAGTAATTTTGGATACCCGTGAGGGTAATAATACCTACATTATTATAGCATTTTGCATTCTCTTCCTTCCAAAATGTTTATCCCACAAATTTTATCATTGGGCTGTTATGTGTGACTTGTTTATAGATCAGGCAGGTGGTGAGAGACTACACATGTAGATCTACCTTGGCTGATACCTGTCTCCAGTACACCTGGAAGGAAGGAGGGGCAGCTGCCATCATTATATGTTTGTTCCTAAAGGCTCGGAGACCCTTGGCTTATGGAGAAAGAGTGCATATAAGTTCTTTAAGGACCTAGGCAAAAGGCTCATCAGGGTAACTATGGATCCCAGGGCAGCGACTCAGCGCTGCTGTTCAGAGGGGTAATACCTGCTGTATCTTGGGCACGCGCCCCAGCTCTGAGGACCTGGATGAGATTTTCGCATTATAATCAGTGTCAAACACGTAACAAAATGTACTAGACATGTATCTATCACTCCTCATGTACTGTGTGTGTCATCTTTATATCAATAACGTATCTCTTAAACCTACAGTACCATATGTAATAAAATATACATATTGGTAAAGAAGAATGAAAAGACGCGGTATATCTGGAGAGGGTTTCAGGGGTCAATGCCCCCGCGTGATAGACCAGGGTCTGATCAACCAGACTGTTACTGCTGGCAGCACGAAAAGCAACATACGAAACAGAGCCCGGTTGATCAGATACTGACTTTAGGTGTCTGTTCAGCGTCTTGTTAAAGACAGCCAGGGGTCAATTGGTAATCCCTCTTATGTATGCTGGGAGGCAGTTGAACAGTCTTGGGCCCCTGATACTTAATGTGTCTCTCAGTGTACTCGTGGCACTCCTGCTTTTCATTAGGGGAATGTTGCATCTCCTGTAGAGTATTTTGCTTTCATAGGGAGTGATTTTCGTGTGCAAGTTTGGTAGTAATCCCTCTAGGATTTTCCAAGTGTATATTATAATGTATCTTTCTTTCTCGCCTGCATTCTAGGGAATACAAATCAAGGGACTTCAACTGTTCCCAGCAATTTAGGTGTTTATCGTACTTATGTGTGCCATGAAAGTTCTTTGTACACTCTCATGGTCGGCAATTTTCCCTGCCTTGATGGGGGCACATTCCATTAAAAAAAGAAAGAGATGTAAACTAGAAAGAAAGAGACACTCCCTATACAGACGAAAGCGAAGAATCACTGAGCTGCTGAGAGGGGCCAATATACGTAGGGAGACACTGGTCAGAGAAATAGCAAATATCGAACTTAAGCTTAAGGAACCTTACAGGAGACAAGAATCTCAGGAAGAACTAAAAGCCATCAAAGAAATTGAAGAAAAAAAATACTTCTTCTCTTATGCCAAATCTAAGGGTAAGACAACATCCAGTATTGGGCCCCTGCTTAGGCGAGATGGGACATACATACACAGATGACAGCCAAGAAATGAGTGAGATACTAAAGTCCCAACACAACTCAGCTTTCAGCGAGCCATTACCCAGACTAAAGGTCAACAATCTAAATGAATTCTTTATTTCCGAGACCCAAAATATGGTCATCTCAAAAATTTCTGATATATTACTAACACCACAAGACTTTGAAAAGGCAATAAATGACAGGTCCATACACTCTGCCCCAGGCCCTGACTCATGGTACTCCGCGTTCATCAAGAACTGCAAGAAGCCCTTATCACGTGCCTTCAGCATTCTATGGAGAGGGAACATGGACACAGGGGTCATCCCATACTCACTAAAAACAACAGACATAGCCCCACTCTACAAAGGTGGCAGTAAAGCAATTGCAAAGAACTATAGACCGATAGAACTAACATCCTATATCATAAAAAATTTTGAATTGGTTCTTAGAAGCAAGATCACCAACCACCTAGATCCCATCAAATACACAACCCAGGGCAACACGGGATTAGGGCAGGTGGCTCCTGTCTGTCCCAGCTACTGGACCACTATGACAAGGTCCTGGATGCTGTATAGGATAAACAAAATGCAGATGTAGTATACACAGACTTTGCGAAAGCCTTTGATAAGTGCGACCACTGTGTAATAGCGCACAAAATGCATGATAAAGGAATAACAGGAAAAGTTTATATATATATCTACAACTTCCTAACAAATAGAACACAAAAAGTAGTAGTAAACAGAGTAAAGTCTGAGGCAGCTATGATGAAAGGCTCTGTTTCACAAGGCACAGTACTCCTTCCCATCCCATTCCTCATCCTCATATCTGACATAGACAGAGATGTCTTCCTTTGTGGGTGGCACCCACTACGTTACTTTCTAGGCTATTCCACTTCCTGACAACTCTGTGACTGAAGAAATACTTCCTAACATCCCTTTGATTCAAAGTAGTTTTCAACTTCCAATTGTGACCCCTTGTTTGTGTGTCCCATCTCTGGAACATCCTGTCTTTGTCCACCTTGTCAATTCCTTGCAGTATTTTATATATCATTATCATGTCTCCCCAAATCCTCCTATCCTCCAGTTCCGTCAAGCCGATTTCCCTTAACCTTTCTTCGTAGGACAATCCCCTTATGTCTGGAACTAGTCATGACTTTGCCATGACTTTGCATACTATACACGTCAGTGACACAGGTCTGTAATTTAATGCCTCGTGTCTGTCTCTTTTTATAAAAATGGGGACTACATTTGCCATCTTCCATACCTCAGGTAGTTGCCTGCTTTCGAAGGATGTGCTGAAGATTTTTGTAAATGGTCTCAGACCGAGCCGCGGGGGCTCGGTCTGAGACCAGGCCTCGTGGTGGATCAGGATCTGATCAACCAGGCTCTTACTGCTGGCCGCACGCAAACTGAAGTACGGACCACAGCCCGGTTGGTCAGGTACTGACTTAAAGTGCCTGTCCAGTGCCTTCTTGAAGACAGCCAGAGGTCTATTGGTAATCCCCCTAATGTATGCTGGGAGGCAGTTGAACAGTCTTGGGCCCCGGACACTTATGGTGTTGTCTCTCAGTGTACTCGTGGCGCCTCTGCTTTTCATCGGGGGAATGTTGCATCGTCTGCTGAGTCTTTTGTTTTCATAGGGAGTGATTTTCGTGTGCAAGTTTGGCATCAATCTCTCTAGGATTTTCCAAGTGTATATTATCATTTATAAAGTTACCTATTAACATTGCATAAACTAGACTTGGTTTTGTTCTTGTGCAGTCAATGAAAATTATTAACCTATCTCACAACACCAACTTCTCTAAATCCCAACCCAGGCAAAGAAAAAAAAAAAAAAAAAAGAGAGAAAAGTAAAGGAAACAGCATAAATATGTAATGTGCAGAGATATTACAATATTACAAGACTGTTCAACTGACTCCCAGCATACATAAGGGAGATTACCAATAGACCCCTGGTTGTCTTCAAGCAGGCACTAGACAGGCACCGAAAATGGGTACCTGACCAGCCAGGCTGTGGTTCGTACATTGGACTGCGTGCGGCCAGCAGTAACAGTCTGGTTGATCAGGCTCTGATCCACCATGAGGCCAGGTCACAGACCGGGCCGCGGGGGCGTTGACCACCGGAACTCTCTCCAGGTAAACTCCAGGTATCTCTCTCGCCTGCATTCCAGGGAATACAAATCAAGGGACTTCAACATTCCCAGTAATTTAGGTGCCTTATCATACTTATGTGTGCCGTGAAAGTTCTTTGTGCACTCTCCAGGTCTGCAATGTCGCCAGCCTTGAAGGGGGCCGTTAGTGTACAGCAGTATTCCAGCCTAGAGAGAACAAGCGATTTGAAGAGAATCATCATGGGCTTGGCGTCCCTAGTTTTGAAGGTTCTTATTACCCATCTTATCATTTTCCAAGCAAATGTGGAAGATATATTGTTGTGGTCTTTGAAGTCGAGATCCTCTGACATTATCACTCCCAGGTCGTTCACATTATTTTTTTCTCTCTATTGTATAGTTAGAATTTGTTGTATACCCTGATGCAGTTTTAATTTTCTCAAGTTTTCCATATCTGAGTAGTTGAAATTTCTTTTCATTGAACTTCATATTGTTTTGAGTGGCCCATTTGAAGATCTGGTTGATGCCCACTTGGAGTTTTACAGTGTCTTCGATGGAGGTCACTGTCATAACAATTCGGGTGTCATCCGCTAAGGAAGACATCTCTGTCTATGTCATAAATGAGGATGAGGAATAGAATGGGAGCGAGTATTGTGTCTTGTTGAACAGAGCTTTTCACCATAGCTGAATCAGACTTTACTTTGTTTACTATTACTCTTTGTGTTCTATTTGTCAGGAAGTTATAGATCCATCTACCAACTTTTCCTGTTATTCCTTTCACACACATTTTGTGCGCTATTACACCATGGTCACACTTGTCGAAGGCTATGGCAAAGTCTGTGTATACTACTTCTGAATTTTGTTTATCCTCTACAACTTCCAGGACCTTGTCATAGTGGTCCAGTAGCTGAGACAGACAGGAGCGACCTGCTCTAAAAACTCGTTGCCCTGGGTTGAGTAACTGATGGGTATCTAGGTGGTTGGTGATCTTGCTTGTTAGAACCCTTTCAAAGATTTTTATTATATGGAATGTTAGTGCTATCGATCTGTAGGGTATGTACCTGTAGGGTACTATGTACTATGTACCTGTAGGGTAGCAGGAAAAGAACGGGAGAAGCCAAACTACAACAGTGGGGACTGCACATGCATGAGGAACTTCCTGCAGGACATTCAGTGAGAAAGAGAATTGGTAGGAAAACCAGAAAAAATGATGAACTATGTGACAACAAAATGCAAGGAGGCAGAGGAGAGGTTTGATTCCAAGGAAAACAGAAGTAATGGGAAGATCAGAACGAGTCCTTGGTTCACCGAAAAGTGTAGGGAGGCAAAAACTAAGTTCACTAGAGAATGGAAAAAGTACAAAAGTCAAAGGACCGAGGAAAATAAAGAGATTTGCCGAAGAACCAGAAGCGAATATGCACAGAAATGAAGTGAGGCTCAGCGACAATACAAAAATGACATAGCATCAAAAGTCAAGTCTGACCCGAAGCTGTTGTATAGCCACATCAGGAGAAAAACAACAGTCAAGGACCAGGTAATCAGGCTGAGGAAGGAAGGTGGGGAGTTCACAAAACACGACCAAGTGGTACGTGAGGAGCTCAACATGAGATTTAAAGTATTTACAGAGGAGACAGGTAGGACTCCAGGAAGTCAGAATAGGGAGGTACACCAACAAGGGATACAACAACAAGTGCTGGTAAATTTATGGAATCAATAATTGCCGAGGCAATTCGTAGCCATCTTGGAAGGCATAAATTGATTAATGAATCTCAACACGGTTTTACTAAGGGGCGTTCCTGTCTTACGAATTTACTAACTTTTTTCACTAAGGTGTTTGAGGAGGTAGATCATGGTAATTAATATGATATTGTGTATATGGATTTCAGTGAGGCTTTCTATAGAGTTCCACATCAGAGGCTATTGAGGAAACTTAAGGCACACGGAATATGAAGAGAATTTTTTTTTCCTGGGAAGAGGCATGGTTGACAAATAGGCGGCAGAGAGTTTGCATAAATGGGGAGAAATCAGAATGGGGGCACGTCTCAAGCGGTGTCCCACAGGGGTCACTTTTGGGCCTCTTGTTGTTCACAATTTACATAAACGACATAGATGAGGGAATAAATAGCAACATAAGCAAATTTGCTGATGACACCAAAATAGGCCGTCCAATTCATTCTAATGAGGACATTAGAGCACTCCAGGATGATATGAATAGACTGAAGCAGTGGTCGGAGAAGTGGCAGATGCAGTTTAATGTAGGTATCAGCCGAAAATTGGGTAGCAGTATCGACAAAAATTTTGGTATCGTCCCATCCCTAGTCCTGGACACTTATTTTGCTTTAACTGGTCAACCTGTTTAATACCCACATCCTCAGTGACTGTGGGGAATTGTGAGAGATTGTCTATCTGGGACACCGCCACTTGCAACAAGCAATCTCCCGGGGAGATGACCGACTAGTATAATTTTACCGCAGTCACTCCCGCGAGGTGTGTGAGAAATTTTTCCCACTCCTGGTCTCTCCCGATTGTGACCATCTGAGTTCATTACCTTTGTAACTTGCTCAGCTATCAAACTTTGAGGTCCAGTCCCTGGACCCATTATGTACCTCTGTAATCTTTTGACTACCGCCCACAGGATGGGTATGGGGTGCATAATAAAGATATCAAACTAAAAACTCCCGAGGGGATCCTTCGATAATCTCACACTCGTCCCACTTCACTCTGGACCAGTGTAAATAAATTTGAAGAGATTATAATAATAAGTATGGTATGATTAATTTTTTAGTGGTCTGTATAATTTAGATATAGGAGACCTTCAGGGGAGGGGTAACCGACTACCGCAGCGCGCGGCTCGCGAGCGAAAAAATATTCGAAAAAATATGAACATTGTTATTGGTATAGAAAAATAGCTTAACTCTCTGGCTACACAATGGTACCAGAATCAATGTTCTACGACGTTTCTACAAGGAATTACAGCCATTTATATCATGTATGGTGACATCTGCGCTACCAACATGACTGCTTGCATCCCGTAATTTTTTTCGTTTTTTTTTTATTGCTATTACTTGTATTATTCATTCTAATATTATAATTGACTACATGGCACTATATGATTGTGGGTGGAGCTTCCCGGGTAGTGGCAGCCAATCAAGAACGCTCTTCAGCATTCCCTCTCTGGCTACTCCTGGGAGCCAGGAATAATTTTTCTTATTACGCTAATATCATCTAAAACGACTAAATAAACACAGAAAAAACATATAAACATGATATATACACTAGAACTAATAAAATAGGCCGTAACAAGGCGACTGTACTTCCAGGATTTTCGATATAAAATGATTTCCCCTTCATCATATCGTCTTCTATGACATAGACGGACATTGAGTAAGAGAAAACGGTGTTTTGGAGGGGATAACAACTCTAGAACACCACTAGGCACTAAAACTACACCGTTTTTCGCGAACAAAAAAAATTCCGATCCCGGAGGCGTTTCAAGCGCTATCTCGGAAGCAAGTTATTGACCTATTTGATGATACCCACCATTTATTATTGAAGTAAATGCAATAATACTGACAGGTACCATAAAACAATGATAGTTTTACATTATGACAGAAGGAATTTGCAATATTCCAAATATTTTTGGATTTGAGTGGGAGTAAAGGGCAAGATATTTTGCATATAACAAAAAACTGAGGAACTTTATTTTTTTTTTTTAGAATAACTAGAGATAATTACACGAATACCTTCTGTGATAAAATAGCATTAGCATTGTTTTATACGTACCAAGTCTCAAATCCACCTTTCGTTGTGTCATTTAGGCTGAGTACATTTTTAAATGGAATATTCATGGAATTTTCAGTAAATATTTTTTTTCTCTTTTGTTTTTAGGGCAATCTTATTGAAACTCACAGACAATAAGGTCCATAAACACGTCTTCACGTGCAAAAGAAATGAACGAAATCGGACGAAAAAAAAAAAAAAAAAAATTGGTAACCCCTCCCCTTCATTATTCCTACCGCTGACACAATATATCAACATACCTACTGGCCAGCTAGTACGAGGATACAATATATACTTACGGTGGGGTGGCTGCATTCTTGTTGATGGGCTTCCATAGATCTCGTGATCTTGCACGGTCGATATAGTTCGTCCGTCAAGATCTTGATATGGGTTGTCCTGTCGAGTCAAGGAAGATTAATTTCCTTGAGCTCTATACTCTCACGGGACCGGGAGTTACTTAACATGTGGTTGGTCGGGGTAGCGATTCATATCCTCTCGCTATCATCCCCTTATTACAGTTTATACATATAACTTTACACACTATGTATATCTTGGCTTAATGCCTAACACATCCACCGTCTCGATACTTGTATTTCGAGTCGATGAGCTAAGATAAAGTTAATTCCTCTCCATATCCAACAAGGCGGTCTGGGTATGGCATCCCTACGCCAGACGCACCCGGTACACTCACTTCCAATTATTTACAACTCTGCTTCACTAGATTCACCATTTCACAATTGTGAGGGAGAAGTCCATAGATAGGAGTGATGGAAGTGTGAAGGTATGTAGAGTGATGGTTGAGTGGTAGTTTGCTGGTTAAGGTGGGGTGAGTGTCGCTGCTGCTATTACCCCCCCCCTTTTTCACCCGGTGAGAGGTGTAATGCTAGGCTCCGGCCACCGGTTGAAATCACTTGACTGACTACGCTCGATCTCACTGTAAGTAGTTCACGGCTGCTCGTATCTTCATTATTTTATGTGTAAGAGCTTCACCCTTTAATTATTTTGGAGCTTCACTCATGTTTAAAACATTCACTTCTGCTATGTCCTGCCTTGGTTTTTGGTAGAGTTAAGTATTACAGTTTCGCCATTTCTTTTAAAGGCCTTATGCCTACTATGTAAATTAATGCTAGAGTGGTGAGTAATTATTGTGGTTTCATTCACAGTCCTCTGTGTCCGCTCGGATCATCGGATTCAAGGCTGAGTGGGGGGCCGGAGTACTCGCCAAGTGAGAAACATAGTAACACCACCATTTCTGCACTACCACCAGTAGTACCTCAGTACACACTAGAAACATCAGGCAACTGGACGTCACTATGGGACAACTTTCAACTGAGTCCCTGACATCATTTGTGACATTGTAACAGTTTGGAAGACTGTTGGATTTGTGGAAAACATCGAAGCAGCAACACCACCACCACGGCGTCATCATCGGGATTCATTGCTTCAGTGATAAGACCACAGCTGTAAATATTTAGCTTTGAATCATATATATATTTTTTGTTTTCATTTTTCTTTAATATAGGATTATAATCATTTACGTATTTATTTAAATTTCATTCTATTAAAATAGTGTTTATTTTTCTTGTTATTAGTCTTTTTCTATTATACTTTTCCTGTGAAGATTGGCGACAACCTTCACAACAATATTCATTGAGCATATTTCAGTCTCTTCTATTACGAAAACCACCCGGAATCAGGGTTTACGACTGTATCCAGTCGTATGGTCGCGTCAATGGAGTTCGAATTAGGCTTACATCGGCGCCCCTCGTCGACACCATTCACTATTTCACCAATTACTGTCCTATTATAACAAAAAAGGCACAATACCGTGACTGGAACAATACACACACAACCCGCACATATAAAAGAGAGGAGCTTACGACGACGTTTCGGCCCGACTTGGACCATTTACAAAGTCACACTAACACACAGAGACAGAGGAAGGGTATTTATAGGCAGGCAGACAGGGAGGGTACAAGAGAGTGGGGAAATGTAGGAGTAGTGGTAGTAGTGGTAGTAGTAAAGGTAGTAGTAAAGGTAGTAGAGTAGACAGTCATATGGGAAGGAGCACTGCTATGAGGCTAGCGGCCCGCAAGGGGGGTACGAGAGGGAAGAAAAGCGAAAAAATGAAGGAAAATACAAGGCAAAAGAAAGAACAGAAAGAAAGGAAAACCCAAGGAGAAAAAAAAGGAGAAGGGGAAGATAAGACAGGGAAGGAATCAGGTTAAGTCACGGGTGTTCTGAAGTTTAGAGCATTTAACAATGTAATGAGAGAGGAAAGCATCAACAGAGACAAAGCCAGGGCTAAGATTCATACAGGGAAAGTTGTGTATAAGGGAGGATTCAACCAGGCGGCGACTATGAAAGTTAGACGTAGGGTAGACAGTTTTGGCAGAAGACCAATCAATGGGATGACTGTGATCTCTGACATGACAGAAAAGAGCATTATTAGTGTCGGCAAGCCTAACACTATTTTTGTGCTCCCTGAGTCTGTCAGAAGAGATCGGCCAGTTTCTCCGAAGTACTGAAGAGGACAGGAGGAGCAAGAAATAGAGTAGACACCAGGAGAATCTGTGGAGGTAGGGAGGTATGAACTAGATTAGTGCGAAGAGTGTTAGTTTGGCGAAAGGTAAGTTTGATGTCTAAGGAACGGAGAGAGTTGCTGAGATTAGAGAGACCAGAGATGTAGGGAAGGCAGAGGACTGGAGAGTTCTCAGGAGTAGAGGGTTTAGGAGAGAAGAAAGTCCGTTTAGCAGAGAGAAAGCAGAGTCTATGAAATGGGAAGGGTAGCCCAGGCGGGAAAAGAATTATGAAGAGTGGAAATTTCTGCTTCAAGAAACTGAGGATCACAGATGCGGAGAGCACGGAGAAAGAGGGAGATAAGAACACTCTTCTTGACAGAGGAGGCATGATAAGAGAAGTAATGAATGTACATGCCACTGTGCATAGGCTTGCGGTACACGGAGAAGGCAAAACCTGTAACTGAACGGTGGACATGAACATCAAGGAAAGGAAGAAAGAATTAGATTCCCAATCAGCTTTAAACTTAATGGAAGGGGCAAGATTATTAAGAGCATCAAGAAAAAGGGTTTGGGAAAAGACTTAAGTCATGAGGCCAAAGAGCAAAGATGTCATCTACATAGCGGAGCCAGAGTGAAGGACGTACATCAATAGTGGGAAGAAGAACAGTCTCGAAGTATTCCATATAAAGATTAGCAAGAACAGGAGATAGAGGAGAGCCCATAGCGACACCAAAGGTTTGAGAATAATATTTACCTTGAAAGGAAAAGGAGTTAGAGTCCACGCAAAGTCGGATAAGATCAAGAAAGACATCAGTAGGTATAGGGAGATGAAGTAACCCTTCATTGGCCTTCTCTCCGAGAAAATTAAGGACATCATCCAGAGGGACATTAAGGACATCATCCAGAGGGACATTAGTGAAGAGGGACTCGACATCCCCCTTCTCCTTTTTTCTCCTTGGGTTTTCCTTTCTTTCTTTTGCCTTGTATTTTCCTTCATTTTTTCGCTTTTCTTCCCTCTCGTACCCCCCTTGCGGGCCGCTAGCCTCATAGCAGTGCTCCTTCCCATATGACTGTCTACTCTACTACCTTTACTACTACCTTTACTACTACCACTACTACCACTACTCCTACATTTCCCCACTCTCTTGTACCCTCCCCTGTCTGCCTGCCTATAAATACCCTTCCTCTGTCTCTGTGTGTTAGTGTGACTTTGTAAATGGTCCAAGTCGGGCCGAAACGTCGTCGTAAGCTCCTCTCTTTTATATGTGCGGGTTGTGTGTGTACTGTCCTATTACTGGGCTTCCCGGACCGATTGTCCCACTTTATACAAATCGCACACTTTGATATCACTCCATATTACGAAGTGAAGTAATTAAGTCCGGTCTGGCTGACGTAATCGCCAAACTCCCAAAGCCATCGCCTGATATCTGGCGTGTAGGCCTCTCCACATGCGACTGCCTCCCCCTCTCTCTCTCTCTCTCTCTCTCTCTCTCTCTCTCAGCCCCGCCTATACGATGGCTGTGATCTCACGTCTACATAACGTGGAACCACCAGCAGTACATTAGAGATATCTATTCATATTGAAAAGTTTATCAATTACAACTTTCAGAAAATACCAATATTATATTCAGGTCCATTAAAATAGTCATAAATTTGGATAGTTCTAAATATTGGACAGGACAATAACCATGCCACATATAAACTGAATAATGTAGATCTCAATACTTGTGATTGCGAAAAGGATTTAGGAGTTCTGGTTAGCAGTAATCTGAAACCAAGACAACAGTGCATAAGTGTTCGCAATAAAGCTAACAGAATCCTTGGCTTCATATCAAGAAGTATAAATAATAGAAGTCCTCAGGTTGTTCTTCAACTCTATATATCCTTGGTTAGGCCTCATCTAGATTGTGCTGCACAGTTCTGGTCACCGTATTACAGAATGGATATAAATGCACTGGAAAACGTACAGAGGAGGATGACAAAGTTGATTCCATGTATCAGAAATCTTTCCTATGAGGATAGACTGAGGGCCCTGAATCTGCACTCTCTAGAAAGGCATAGAATTAGGGGTGATATGATTGAGGTGTATAAATGGAAAACAGGAATAAATAAGGGGGATGTAAATAGCGTGCTAAAGATATCTAGTATTGACAGGACTTGCAGCAATGACTTTAAGTTGGAAAAATTCAGATTTAGGAAGGATATAGGAAAGCACTGGTTTGGTAATGGAGTTGTCGATGAGTGGACCAAACTCCCGAGTACAGTTATAGAGGCTAAAACGTTGTGTAGTTTTAAAAATAGGTTAGATAAATACATGAGTGGGTGGGTGTGAGTTGGACCTGACTACCTTGTGCTACTAGGTCAGATGCTGTGCTCCTTCCTTAGGTGAATGTGACCTGACCTGACTGGGTTAGGGCAATGGCTTAAGCCGGTAGAAGATTTGGACTTGCCTCGCATGTATAACGATAGTGTTATTTGGCGTTTTGGAGGCGTGGTTGTAAATGATAAGGCTTCGGAGGTTTCTTACTTTATTTGTATAAAGGTGCGGGTAGCAGGCTGCGTGTCTGTGGCCATGGCCCAGGTGGGTCATGCCTTGCGAGGGGGAGACGAGTTAGGCCTGTTGACTGACTGAAGTTTGGGCGCCAAGTGAGAGTGGGCCAGGGCGGGTCTGGTAGACGTGGGTACGCCTACCAGGCTTGCCCTCTGGCGGAATACTATGGAAACTAGCATGGCACGAAATATGAACTCGGCTGGCAGACAGCATGGGCTGTCTATGCAGACAGTCAGGCTGTCTACATCGCTCGGTCACACTACCCATGGTCGACCCGACCATGAATGGCATTAAAAAAAACTAGGGTCTCTCTCTCGCAAGAACAGGTCACAGAACACGTAAGAAAAATACATATATACATAAACATATGGACATAGAAAAAAAAACTTCCTCCAGAGAGGGAAGAAAAAAAACGGTGTGCTTCGTGGTCTAAGGCAGTGAGCGTCGATGCAGCACTGCACGCCTTCCTGCGTCTGGATACATACTGCAACACGGGAGACAGCTGTGACGTAACAGGGTACGGTCTCCTCTGGGATGTGAAGCAGACATCGTAGTAGTCGCTGCAGGGGGTCACTCAACTGGGGCACAACTGCTGGTGCCCTCGAGTGAGGCGTCGTCAGTAGTCGCAACAGGACTGGCAAGCAACTTAGGAGGACATTCCTCGACTGGTACTGTCGCTGGAGCTGTCGCTGCTGGCGAGTGTGGAGTGAGTCGTGACAGAGACGACTCGGCGAAACATCTGGAGGTCGTAACAGCATACACCATACTGCAGTGAGTGGGCTAGCAGTCAAAGTGACATCATCTTTATGCAGGCTGCTCACTGAAGCTGTGACACGAGGCTGACAGTCGCCTGCCAACAGGCTTAACTGCGGCTTGGCGAGTGACATCTCTCGACAGTAGAAGTTACAGCAGAGGGCAGTGTAAGCGTCCCCAGACTGGTCATCTGCAATAACTGGACTGACGGTCTAGGAGGTGTAGTGGAACGGTCTCGATGGGATAATCGTCGCGGGTACGATTCAGCAAAGGCATCTACGAGCGGCGAACAATAAGAGCTTTCTGTACAAGGCGCTCGGACGCTCGTAACTGACGCCTGGACTGACAAATGTCAGCTGTCAAGCGCGCGGGGCGCGGGTCACACCGGGTGACAAAGGAGCACACAGGTGCTACATAGGACACACGAGAAACTGCACACATACTGCACATGTGGTACAACATGGCTTACTAGCAAATGACGCTTTTCTGTATAAAAATCGTCACTAAGCAATACACGAACATGTGAGAACACTGACTGAGAGAAATAATGAACACTCGACTTATATCTTCTCTCAAACTTCTCGACAATAATGAAAATAAAATGCACACTGAAACTACAGCACTCGGGACATCATGTGGGTGATGTCAGGCGTGACATCGCGAGTGATGTCAGCAGACGTCGCGAGGAACGTCAGGCAACATCGTGGGTGACGTCGCGAGGTGACGTTCTGGAGTGACATCATGATGAATGTCATGGAGTAACATCGCAAGTGACGTCAGGCAGCATCATGGTGACGTAGCGAGGTGACGTCCTGGAGTGACGTCGGCAGGGATGTCATGGGGTGACATCGCGAGTGACGTCGTGGAGTCGGCAGCATCGTGACGTCAGCAGCATGGTGGTGACGTCATGGGTTGATGTAGGCGCAGACCCACACGTGGTCACACGTGGCTTCGAGTGGCCTCGACACTCGGATACACAGTTCTGGCAAGAATTCACAAGGAAATTCACAGAAAACAGCATAGAGGGAGTGGGCAGTGATTGGTGTATGGTGTGTGGCGGCGTACACTAGGGCGGGTGTGTATGGTGAGAGACATTGCCGCCGCGCCTACCTCCCTCACCCACAACACAGGAGACACGCTCACACTGGGAAATCACCACAAACTCACCTCTGAAGTGCTGAAATAGCATTGCTGAGCTGAACAACAACAGCAGAACATGCTGGCAAGGCTGAGCACGTGACTGAGAAACAGCATGGGACGCTGTGGCGTGAAGTCAGTGACGCCATTTCTCGGAGAATTAGACAAATTTCGGCCTGAATCCTGCATGTACCTGTGTCTGGACGCTGAGATTTGCAGACACGACATCAGGATAACTCGTTGAGAGACGGATGCTTCTTGTGTAGGCTGATGAATTCAAAGACAAACTTCAGTCCTCTTCCTTCCCTCGCGGGCAAACACAACTGCTGGCACCGCTGGCACCATTTATAACGATATGTTATTTGGAAGTTTGGAGGCGTGGTTGAAATGATAAGACTTCGGAGGCTTCTTACTTTATTTGTAATAAAGGTGCGGGTAACAGGCTGCGTGTCTGTGGCCATGGCCAAGGGCCATGCCTTGCGAGAGGGAGAGGAGTAGGGTCAGGCTGTCTACACATGGGCCAGTAGGCCTGCTGCAGTGTTCCTTCTTTCTTATGTTCTTAAACACACACAACCGCACAAAATCACTCCCTACGAAAGCAAAAGACTCGGCAGGCGATGTAACATCCCCCCAATGAAGAGCAGGGGTGCCACTAGCACGTTGAGGGACAACACAATAAGTGTGAGGGGCCCAAGATTGTTCAACTGCCTCCCAGCATACATCAGGGGGATTACCAACAAGCCCCTGGCTGTCTTCAAGCAGGCACTGGACAGGCACCTCAAGTCGGTACCTGATCAGCCGGGCTGTGGTTCGTACGTTGGACTGCGTGCGGCCAGCAGTAACAGCCTGGTTGATCAGGCTCTAGTCCAACAGGAGGCTTGGTCACAGACCGGGGCGCGGGGGCGTTGACCCCTGGAATTCTCTCCAGGTAGACCGAGGAGGTGGTGAAAAAGCTGCTATGTGAACTTGATACCTCAAAGGCTGTGGGACCGGACATCTCTCCATGGGTTCTTAGAGGGAGCAGAGATGCTGTGTGTGCCACTTACAAAAATCTTCAGCACATCCTTCGAAAGCAGGCAACTACCTGAGGTATGGAAGATGGCAAATGTAGTCCCCATTTTTAAAAAAGGAGACAGACACGAGGCATTAAATTACAGACCTGTGTCACTGACGTGTATAGTATGCAAAGTCATGACTAGTTCCAGACCTAAGGGGATTGTCCTACGAAGAAAGGTTAAAGGAAATCGGCTTGACGGAACTGGAGGATAGGAGGATTTGGGGAGACATGATAATGATATATGAAATACTGCAAGGAATTGACAAGGTGGACAAAGACAGGATGTTCCAGAGATGGGACACACAAACAAGGGGTCACAATTGGAAGTTGAAAACTACTTTGAATCAAAGGATGTTAGGAAATATTTCTTCAGTCACAGAGTTGTCAGGAAGTGGAATAGTCTAGAAAGTAACGTAGTGGGTGCCACCCACAAAGGAAGACATCTCTGTCTATGTCAGATATGAGGATGAGGAATGGGATGGGAAGGAGTACTGTGCCTTGTGAAACAGAGCCTTTCATCATAGCTGCCTCAGACTTTACTCTGTTTACTACTACTTTTTGTGTTCTATTTGTTAGGAAGTTGTAGATATATATATAAACTTTTCCTGTTATTCCTTTATCATGCATTTTGTGCGCTAATACACAGTGGTCGCACTTATTAAAGGCCGGCAGCGGCAGCGGCAGAGGCAGCATCCTAGCAGCCCTTATTCTCAAACAAACAAACAAACAAACAAATTTTATTTCATTGCAGATTACATGGGTATCGGAAGTTACAATGTAAATTGAGTGCAAGGAGAGCCACTGACATGCCATGGCATTAGGGGCAGCTTATTCTAGTCCTTAAAAACTATGTACTTAATATTAGAGAAATTTATTGAGTTTATTCTAGTTAAAAATTATTTTCAAAATTACAATATGATGAAATTTTACTGTTTAAATTATTATATAATGATATTAGATCTTAGATTGTTACAGGTGTTAAGATTCTTGAATGATAATATGGAATTGAGATTATCTTAAGGAAAATAACATTGAGCATTTTTGACATTAACTTATAATATGAGTAGGGTAACATAATAGTAACATATTATTAAAAATTGAGATTATCGTATAGGAAAGTAACAATGAGCATTTTTCAAAGTAGTTTATAGCATGATCATTTAGGTTTGGGTGAGTAGGTGGTTTTTGAGTTGAGTCTTAAATTGATTTTCAGACAAGATTATCTTAATATTTACTAGTAATGAATTCCAGATTCTGGGTCCCTTTATGTGCATAGAATTTTTACATAGGTTGATATGAACACGGGGTATATCAAAAAGTGATCTGTGTCGTGTGTTGTGGTCATGGGTCCTATTAAAGTTGGTGAGGAGAGTTTTGAGCAGAGGGTTTATATTAGAGTGTAAAGTTTTATATATGTAGTAGGCACTAGAGTAAGTATGAATGTTCTTTACGGTGAGTAGTTTGAGACTTTTGAATATTGGTGGAGTATGCTGTCTAGAGTGGGAATTTGTTATCATTCTGACTGCGGCTTTTTGTTGTGTTATGAGTGGTCTAAGGTGATTTAACGTTGTTGATCCCCATGCACAGATTCCATAGGTGAGATACGGGTAGATAAGTGAATGATATAGTGCAAGGAGAGCTGATTGAGGTACATAATAGCGTATCTTTGATAATATGCCTACTGTCTTCGAGATTTTCTTGGAAATTTGTTGTATATGTGTTTGGAACTTAAGGCTACTGTCAAGGTGGATTCCTAGGAATTTTCCCTCTGTGAGTCTTGTGATGGGTGTACCATTAAGTGTTATGTTAAGTGGAACATTTGTGACTTTGCTTCCAAACTGTATGAAGTAGGTCTTGTCAGTATTGAGAGTAAGCTTGTTAGTCGTCATCCATGTTGATATTTTCTGTAATTCGGCATTAACAGTGCTCAGTGCTCATCAAAGCTTGTGATGGCCTAATTGAAAGTACAACTGCACAAACCCACGTAGATCACAAAATGACCCAAGAATACTAGAAATGCTACCCAAACCTTAACAAAATTGAAGATCTAAGGAAGACAGCCCTGCAAACCCAAACATCGCCCGCGCTGCCAGACGAACGCCTAACCCAAGCTAAAGGAAATAAAGCCTCCTCCATAGCTTCACTAGTGATACTATGAGCAGAAATCGCAGAGGAACCAACAACAGTACCAAGAAACCAACGCTAAGGACTTTGAAACACAACATGTCTACACAACAGAAAGCCGGTATATCAACATCCCCCCACACCCCGGCCCGGGCCCCGACGACAACAATAACACCACTGACCATGGCTGATTCTCCCACCAACCCCACCAGCTTCGTAGGATTCCTTCCTGGGCACCAAGGTATGACTACTCCTGATACTATTATGGAATACATCATTGCCCTTGAAGCTGAAAACAAAGACATCAAAGCAAAACTAGTGAAATATGAATCCAAGCTAACTAACCTTGAGATCAAGATCCAAAACCTTGAAGAGAAGATTACATCGGGAAATACTGACACAGAAAATACTCTACAAACAGCTATAACCAGTCACACCGATCAAATAACAACCCTGAATATGAAGGTGGAAGAAGCAATCAAGGACTGGAATAACAACATGCACACTCGACTTTATGAATATCTTGATTTTCAAGATGACAAAACCGAACAAGATAACTTGTCTGATGCAGTTATAATAAACAGCAACCACATTCCCAGAGACATAACTCAATCCCAGTGCAAGGAAATTGCTATCAACATATTACAAGACCACCTACGAGTTAATGTGCAAAGGAATGAAATCAAGGAAACACGATTGCTAGGAAAACAAGGTAAACCTAGTATAATGATCAGACTTCACTCATATGATACAAAAAAGGACCTAATTAAATCAGCAATTACAATGAAAAATGGAGTATATATCAACGAGTGCCTAACCAGGAAACGTCAAAACCTTCTGTTTACGTTGAGAAAACTTAAACTGGAGAACAAAATCCATCAG